>JAFNEN010001020.1:0-78286 GCA_019343175.1 Oedothorax gibbosus | reverse complement strand
GTTGCTGCCTGCGTGCGGTGCCGAATACTCAAATCAATTTATGTTTACTTTCAATAATAACTTTTTTTGTTAATGTGTTTAATTAATAAATTTTTGTTACAAGCGTTGAATAAGGTGGTATTTATTTGAACCCAGCATTCGCACACGCTTGTACAGAACTAAAAATACACTTGTGAATGAATGCTATATAATTGATTTAACTAGCATCCAGACACAAACCATATTTAGTATTTGCCTAAATGAAGGAGAAAAAAATTTACATTATTATTTACCACTACATCATGAAAGAAATATAAACATAAGGAGTTACACATTGAAAATTTAAACATATGCTAACAAAACCTATATAATTTAGTATTGGACGTCGTATTTTCTTTCTAAAATTTTTTACTACAATAAATGATGCATTTATAATGTATAATTAACATACAAAAGAATGTACTTTTAAGCAGGGTGACCATATATTTTCTACATCAATGCAGTACAGTGTTGAAGAAGCAAAACAATAAAACAAACTTATAATGTTTATTTTATAGTATTGTTTCAATCAGTCTTGTAATCGACTCAACTCTTGTAATATGGTGCAAACCACTTAAACGGTTCAGAACTATAAAAATTTAAAACAAATACTTATTTTTAGGTTACGATATTATGAAGCTCTTGCCTGCCATGTATGACTAACTACTGATTGAGAGTATATGTAGAGAGTCGCTTTATTCTGGTTTGGTTAAGAGTTGTCGGTAAAGAAAATTTTATACTTATGGTTCTAATGGAGAAATTTTAATCACCACACAAAAATGCAGGACATTATGCAGTATAAATACAAAAAAACAGGACATTTTACATATTTTAAAGACTCTTGAAATCGGCAGCACAAAAGCCTAAAAGGCAGTACTGTACTGCGAAATGCAGTAAGTCTGGTTTGACAATTGATTATCAGGTTTTAGATTAGAAGCTATATCCCGTTAGTACGGCTATGGTAAAGAAAAGTAGCAACTAAAAGGACCAAAATAATGAACCGTTATGGCTTATTAAACATTTACTCTGAATACTTCACTTAATAAAAAAAAATTGAAAAAATTGTGCTTCATGGAAAAACAATTACATTCGCGACCGACGGACGTACTAACTTGCTTCTTGCATTTTTAACAGGAACGCGTGATAACTATAAAAGATTTTAAACAACAATATAAATTAATCAATTGAGTATTCATAGTTTACAATTTTACAATAATTTTAAAATTAGTATTAAAAAATAATAATAACTTACCAGTTTTAAAAGTTTATGCCAGCCACGCACAAACATATGGTTGTTTACTTTAAACTTTAATGAATAAAAATCGCCAACAAATAGCATCGCCAAAAGGAATAGGTTGCTGGAATAATGAATATGGTAGTTCTCTCAAGCATGCGCAGAAGAGTTTTGCTTTGCCAGGCCGGAAAAATCTCCCATGTCAGTTTCGGAAAACTATCCAATTTTAGGGTTTTCCGATCCCCAGTCTATGAATCTTCACCATTTAACTGTAGAATTTTATTCGTGTACCTTTTCTTCAACACAAAATCAAGCTAAGACATTATAAAAAGCCTAAACATAAGCCGAAAACCATAAAATTAGCACTATCCGAGTGTAACGCTATGCAACTACTGCATTGTTGGTCCTTCAAGGAGTTGCTAAGGCCCGTTGCTAGGGCCCTGAGGGGGAAATTCCGAAGTGTGCTACAGCTAAAAAAAATTTATTGGCTTAAAATATTCTTATGCCAAAATTATTAGACCCGTATTTTTTCTTTTTTTCAAATACTCCATAAAAAGGCAGAAAAATGAATTTTAAAATTAGGACGAAAAATCACTCCCGAAAACGCTTCCTGGCTGTCACGTGGTATCTGTGATGTCACTAGTGACTATAAACAAACTTTGAAACACCACATTGGAATCGATTTTAGCCAAATTTGAAATATCCGCTTCTGTAAAAAGCCTTACATTATCTCAGTATTTATTATTTAAAGAGTAAATTAGATTAAATCAAGTTTAATCAGAAAACAAAAAACATCACGCCGGTTTGTTTATAGTTACTAGTGACGTCAGCCAAACCGCTGTGTTTGTGATCACGTGAAAAAAATGCCTTTTTAAAATGATTTTTTTATGATTTAAAGATTTATTTCGCAAAAAAATTATATGCATTTGTTAATTTTGAACCTGAAAGGGTTCAAATAATAATAAATAATTCTTATCGTTTTGTATGTGTTAATTTTATACATTTAGTAATTAGAATTACAGAATATAAAAATGGGGAGAAGATCAATAAACACCACTAAGAGTGGAAAGTATATGAATCCTACAGATCAAGCAAGTAAGTTTGAGAAATCGTAATACAACGTATATTTTGGAAACTAGCTCTTACTTTAACATTTTTATAACCATATGCAAACTATTTTTTCTAATATTCAACAAGTTTAGCCATTTACTTTTTACAAGGTAGCCATTTGCTCATGAACTAATCTGTCAACTATTTGTTACTTATCCATGATCCTTATAGGATACTTTTACACACAGGCCCCAGAGTCTTAGAGTATATATAAATGGGAGTGCCTTTGTGCTATACATATTATTAGTCAGTGGTTCTCTCCAACACACCAAATGCATTTTCATAGCATAACATTTATTCAAAGTATTCATTCCTTAAAAAAATTCTGTTATTTTAAAAACTGCCCTATGGATTCTGGTTTTATTACTAAAAGAATTGCAAAACAATAAAAATAGACTGCTAATATGTTAATTATCTCATTAGTTTTGAAACGGTTTTAACCAAGCAGAAAAGTTTATCTTGTATTCATTATGAGGAAGAATTCAATGAGTTTTCTTTCTTTTCGTATAGGAAAAGAAGCCAGAAAAAGAGAACTAAAAAAGG
This sequence comes from Oedothorax gibbosus, assembly GCA_019343175.1. Lineage (NCBI taxonomy): Eukaryota > Metazoa > Arthropoda > Arachnida > Araneae > Linyphiidae > Oedothorax > Oedothorax gibbosus. Next base: position 75,381 of record JAFNEN010001020.1, on the reverse strand, counting down.
TAACCAATTTGATCATACCTATATTTGTACCTTGGAGTGTAATATAATGCCTAAGTAATTTGCCCTTTGTTTAAGTAATTTGAGGTTTTTTTTTATAGTAATCGTTAAACTATTGAATTGTTTTTAATTACTAAGGACATTCACCCTGACTCATATAATATTTATTTCCTATAGAACAAGAAACAAAGGCAAATGGTGAGAGCAGCAGTATTAAAAGGAAAAGACCCGGTTCAGCTTATTACTGATATGGAAAAAATCGATGAAATGGGTAATTTTACTGTTAATGATACTTTTTTCAATATTTAAATGTCATGCAAAATCTCACCTTTTTGATTTTGAATTAGTGTAAAAATTTTAACTTTGAAAATTCTTCTCTAAAAAGTAGCTTCTATAGTCACCGGGATCAAATACAAAACCTAAAATTTGATAAATTTATACTTTCGTAATGTTTAAAATAATATCTTAATGTTTACAACAAAATAGCATTTTCACGTTAAAATAGAAAGTATTTGTATTCGCTTTGGATTTGTTTTTAACTAATATATTCATGCTAGTTTGAAAACATTTTTTCATGTTTTTTTTTACTTTTAGAATTCAATGTGAATGCACCACCTCTATTAAATGAAAAGGTTTTAAAAGACAAAAGGAAAAAGCTAAAAGATACCTGGGATCGAGTTATGAGATTATATGTAAGTATGTTTAATTATTTAAATTAAAATACTGTAATGTAATCAAATCATGATTTAAAAAAAAAACATAAGAATTTTAATTTAAATACACTTTTTTCTTTGAATTCAGTTATAAATAAATTTAGCTGGATAATTTATTTCATTTTAAAATATTATGTGTGGTAACTAATTTTGTATTCAAAGGTAGTCATGTCGTCAGACAAATTAACATAGTTGACATACATGAACACAATATTTTTTGTCTGAAATTTTTTTCTAAATATAGATTATTGGTAATATAAATGGACAATTTTTTGCCTAGCATTTAATAACAATTCATATTTTAGCAAAAAGAAGATCGTGAGCGATATAATGAACTGAGAAGACTAGAATTGGAATATGAAGGACGGCGCAATATTCTTGTTAAATATTTTGGTAACTATTAAAATTTATGCATTAGTATGTGTTTTTTTATATAATCCTATGATTTATGTTGTATAAAGTACTTAATGATTGAATTGGGTATTATTTATTTGTACTGTTAAAAACTAGATGGTTCAGAATGTATTGGCTCAATTAAAATTGAAAAAACAAATTGTTAACTAGCATCAAACTATAAAACGTTAACCAGTATCAATTCATAACTATTATCAAAACTACTAAAAGATAATTAACCATTATTAGGTTGTTCATGGTAATATGTTTAATTCTTTTATTATAAAATGCAGATTGAGCATTTATGTCTTTTAATTCCATTTTAAGAAAGTGTTATTTCTGTTAATGGTCTATATTTTTATTCAACTGATTTTAAAATTAACAACAAATGATTTAATTTAATCATTTTCAAATATTTCAGATTCTGTTCGTATTGCACAGCAAGTTCAGGTGGACGAAATTCCTTTGCCTGATGCTCCAGAAATACCCGTGTTCTGTGAGTGCTATTTATTGTCTCACAATAAAATGTTGCATACTTGTATAACAGGGCTCGAAAAACCACCCGTCCTCAGTCGCCAAAAATTCCCAGTGGGAAACGAATTTCTCGAATCCAATGTCCACGTGGACGGCCATTTCCCTATTAATGTTCGTGTAAGATATTTAATTTTTTTATCTTACAGGAGTCTAGTGCCTTACTTCTAAAATTACCCTCTAATGTAGAAATCCTGTTCATTCTTTCGTCGGACCAAATGCGCATGCTCACATAATCGGTAACAAAAGAAAATTTGCTCTATGCATGTGCATTTGGACTTCTAGCGAAGGAATTAACAGTTCGTACAAAACACATTACACACTGGTCTTAAACAAGAAGCAATAAACGTAATTATGAACATCTACCTAAATGGAAAAGCCCTTTCAGATTTCTGTGCAGAAATCTTTGTAAATCATTAGCTTGATTGTGGAACTGACAAACCTTATTTGATTCATTTAAAGAAGATAGTACCCTCAGATAAATTGACATTCCAGATAACTTCACCTTTGTCGTTACAATTATTTCATAAAAAAAATACTAGGTTACTTAGCAACCGAGTATTTCTTTCCCTTGCTGTGTAATCCTAGTAACTACTAATTCATTGTGCAATGTAAAAGTTTGTAATAAATAAGAGAAAATTATATTTTTTCTTTAGTTAAAAGTTATTTATATATTCAGAGGTTGACAGGTTAGTTTCATAAGAGGACGGGTGCGTTGTTGGTCAATTTATGTGTGAATATTTGTACTTAAAATGCTGTGAAATTTTTTTTCAGTATCTTCACAAATTCCACTACCTGATGAAGATGGCCTAGTTACATCTGAAGGTTTAATAGTACCTCACTCAATATTAAAGAAAACTGCAGCTTTTAGGTATATTCTAAATTTTGATTTCTAAATGCAACGTTAAAAATTACACATGTAAAGTTAGTTTAAGTTAGACATGTTTAAAAATGTTTACATAACTTTTTATTAGTTATATACATTAATTAAAATAATCAATTATATACATTTAGTTTTATAAAATCAATAACCTCACATTTTATCCCAACAAGTATTTATTACCAAAAATACAAAATGAGTAAAATTCGATACATCATCTCCCCCCCCCCCTCCCCCCTTTTTAATTCACTTGTTGACCTTCTGGTTAATAAAATATTTAAAAAAAAAAAATATGTAAATTGTACTTGATTTTTGAAAAATTACCTCTTTACCGAAAGATAAAAATTTTTAGCCATTTATTACCGCATTCCCCTCTCTGCTTACTGATTAATTTATGACTACGCCCCTGAACCAGCCAAGTATAACGATAATGAAGATAAACTAAACAACTGATTGAAAATTATTTATGTTGTTTTGTCTGGGGGAATTACATGTGCCTCTTTACTCCTCCAAAGTATGATAAATAAGCTTGGCGCACAGTATAGGTTTTCCATTATTGTAAAAGACTTATTTTATATAAATTAGAAAAACAAGGATCATTTTTGTAGTATACAAGAAAGCAATAACAGCTAGGTGACAGAAGATATTAAATTATCAGGCATCGGATGAAATGACAGCTTCTGTACTCTATTTTATCTAAATTGTTGGGGGGAAATGTGGTTTTTAAATTTAAAATTAAAGAAGAGAAATTTAAATTAGATTTCTTTGAGAAACACTTTTTTTTAAAAATTGACTCCCAATTTGTTCTGAACATGGGATGGGGGCTGGGGAGCCCAGTCGGTTAGGCATTCGCCTAGCATGCGGAAGGTCCCAGGTTCGGGTATAACAAATAACCAAATATTCGCCAAAATAACTGCCGACCTATAAACGGCCTGTGCAGCCAAAATGTCCGACGAATAATACCCCGTGTGGAGGGAGTGCACGTTAAATATTCAAAGTCCTAACGCTGCGTACGATGTTGCCCTTAACGGTTGCGTTGGGTGCCTACTCAGGTGTCGGCTCGTCACTTGACTGTGGTTCTAACATACAACGCCCGTCGCCAATAGCCCTCGTGTAGCTCTAGTGCGACGATAATTCAAACTAAACTAAACTGAACATGGGATGTCAAGTTTGGTTAGTGTATCACTTCTTATCATAAAAAAAAGCGAAATTCCTTTTGCCCTATCAAACTGTCCTGTTTAGTTGATTTAGTACTGGTTGTTATTAAATCTATGCGGTTGGGGTGATATTTTGTTTCCTATTTATGAAATATAAGCAATGTTAGCTAACTTTTTGCTTCATTTTGTGATATCACAAGAGGACCGGTTCGACATGCGCCAGGTATTCCTCCAGGTCCAATACCAGATTTATCAAGTGATGAAGAAGATTTAGACGATGAAGGTGAAATGGGTTTTCTACAATTAAATAAACTATTTAATGCTTTAAAGTAGGAATTTTAAGTATAAATTATTTTTAGACAATATATTTTTAATCTATTAGTTTTTAAATGCTTTTCTTTTTTATCTATTCAAAGAGTTTTAAATTGTGCTACTACTACTAAGTAATATCTTTGATTTAAAACTTTTGTTTTTACTGTTTTTATTTGTATTGTAATGCTCATTATTTTTTCTCATAATTTTTCTGTATTTAGCCATGGACACAGAAAATGATGTAGTAAGACAGGATGCAAAGGCTGGTAAGCTTTCAAAATGTTATTATTATTTTACAATGGTATAGCTTTTTTTGTGTGTGTTACTATTGAATTAGTACAACGTTATCTTATTTTTTCAGCCAAAAATAGAAAAATTAGATTTGCAGATGAAAAAGATAAAGAAGATGACGACTCTGACTCTGAAGAAGCTGCTGGTTTGGATAGCAAAAAGGTGAATTCATCCTTTAGTGTGTTTTATTATCCTTGAGACACACAATATTCTTTTTTAATTCTTTGTACATTTTAAAAGTTAATCTGTTTGTATTTTGTCACTACCTATTTTATTCAATGTTAGTTAAAAGACCAAATTCGTCATTCAGGACTTAAGTTACAGTCACACTACAAGGGCTGTTATTCTGTTCGGAAATTTTATTCATATCTGAGCAACAGTGTAGGTTCAAACAATTAAAATTATTGCTGGTAGCTCTTTTAACACCAATTTCGAAATAAGTCGAGTGTAAGCAGTTTAGATAAAATTTTATTTTTGAGCATATTAGCAATTCCGTCTATTAATTTGTATTTTCTGAAATAATAAATTTTTCTTTATAAAGGGTAAGAAAGATGGAGCCACAGATATACCTGGTGTTACATCCAAGACAGTTTATGAAAAACCTAGACTGGAAGATATACCTATTCCGCCAATGCCACCAACAAACAAGCTACCCCCTGGGCCTCCACAAAGATTGCCTCAAGGTAATACATATGTGTTTATAATCAGGTGGTCTATTTGTTTGAACCTTTTTTCTATGTCTATTTTGATCCTTTCAGTAACAAACATTTATTATTTATCAGAGCAATTTGAAATACTCAAAATAAGATATTTTTGCAGGTTCTATTACATATCCTGAAACGTTTTGTTGAATCAAAATTTAAAAATACAATTGTGCTAAAATTGAGCTGCTAACACCAAAGTAGTATTTTTGTGCCTTAGAACATGAAGGGACATTAGAGTTTGATTAAATAAGGAATTCTTTTTTTATTTATTTATTGCTTATATTGCATCCTTGTACCAATCAAAACAGACATTTTCCCAACAAAAGGCCTTTTTCTTAGTTTCATTCTTTAAGATTAACACAATCTATTCCAAGTACAGTAGAACACCTAAAATGGGGACTTCAAGAAAATATCTGTGCATTTTCCTTATTTTTATAAGTTAGAAAATGTGAAATTTTTGTGTCTTTTTTTTATATTAATATATATGGGTTGCTAAAATGATCGGCATAACTTTAAAATAGTTTCACACACAGATTTACAGTTTCATGTAAGGGTGTTAGTATTCCATATTCATCTTTTTTATAAAAAAAACGAATATTATCTATAAATCCTGCAAAAATGCCATATCCAGAAGAGTCCTGCTGATTCAGTATTTTAGATGTTCTACTGTACTTATAACAGCTTTTTTTTATTACCAAGCTTACCTCTACATACCAAACTCCACCTTTGTTTGTTTCAGGTCCCCCTCCAGGTGTACAGGTGATGTACCGTCCTTCTGCAAGGGCTCAGTTTCCCCCACCCCCTCGAATGCTGCCCCCTGGAGTCCCACCACCCCCCCCAAGGGGGCTCAACTTGCCACCTCCAGGCATGCCCATAAGGCTGGGGGCGCCCCCTATTCGACTGCCCCCAGGACCACCACCAGGTGAGTGTTTGTATGCATGAATTCTCTTGGAAATAGTATATTTTGCTTATTAAATACTAGTAGTTATTCCTAGTCCTCGGATTTTTCTAATGAAATGTCATTCAAAAATATTGGTTTCAGGTTTGGTTATTTAATCAAGCTGTTAAATAAATACTGTAATATAAAAAGTTTGCTTGTAAAAGTATCGCATTACAAACAATTAAACTTTATTAATGCAGTAATAATGTTTTTAATATACAGTAGAACCTCGATTATCCGATTCAATTGGGACCGAAGGTAGGTCGGATAATGGAAAATTCTGGATAATAGAGAATTTTCATTTAATAGTACAACTTATAGTACAGAACACCGCCGAAAGTACACTGACTTGAAATTCGCCAACGTACGAAATTCTCGCTGGTTTTGCAGTTGAAAAGATTGAATTTTAGTTATCTTTAAAATTGAAACTTTCTGGCAAAAAGAAAGTTCAAAAACATTATTTGGAATTTCTATTCTTATTTTCTTTAAAATCTGAGTGGAGTTCTAGGATAAGCGCTTATTTTTTTTGTTTTATTGTATGTATAGATATCAGTTGTAGTCTCTCACGACTTTAGACGATTCCAGGATTTTTTCGAAAATTTAGGATTGCTAGAAATACGCTTTTACTTTTTTGAATTGCTGAAGTTTTCTACTTTAAAATAACCGCAGTTTCCCGATTTCATAAACGCCGGAATCTCCCGATTTAAGAATCACTAGAGAATTCAGATTTCCGAATCGCTGGAGATTTCCAACTTTTGAATCGCTGTAGTTTGCTGACTTCAGTATCGCCGAAGATTGCTCACTTTATAATCGCCGTAGATTTCTGAGCCAAGTTTTTTTTGTGAGCAAAGGATATAATAAAGGATAGATCTTATTTTAGAATTTTTTATTTGGCTTCGGGGCAATCGGTTAACAGAGAACTCCGGATAAAAGAGGGACAGATAATCAAGGTTCTACTATATATCTGTGTCTTTTTTTTTGCCCACCACAAGAAGTTGTTTAATTTAAGAAAAAAATTGGTATGCTTTATTTATCTACTTGTTATGCTAGTATGCCATCACTTTTTTAAACCTCCTCTGATCATCTTATTTTATAACGCCTGACAATCAACTAACTACCCTAAATATAAAAAAAAACACAACTCTGAACACTGTGACACACATGCTCGTTAAATCTATGGAGTTCAAAGTCCTGACACTACACACAATGTCGCTTTAATCCTCTGAGGGATAAGCAAGTTAGCTTGTAAACTTGTTTTCACTTAATGAGACATAAATTAAAATTTGTAACTGAAAATTTTATTTCTTACATTTAAAAAAAATTATATTTCTGTAGTAGATGTTTTTGAATGGCTCCTCCGTGCTTTAAATTTAAAAATTATTACATTTATAAAAATAATGTGTGTTGTTGGAAAACCGGACAGTCAGGTGACAGGTTTATACACCTGTATCCCTCGGAGGGTTAAAGGTTGTGATGGATACCAGCTCAGGCGCCTGCCATGTCACTTCACCACAGTTCTAAATAATGAGGCACATCACCAATAGCCCTCTTGCAGCTTTCATGCAATGTCAGTTCAACCAGTCCATTCTAACCCAAAACTTTGTCACAATCCAATCCCCCTAGGCATGCCACCGCCAAGACTCCTCCGTCCCCCGACAGCACAACCCCAAAGAACAGCAGCCCCCACCGCTGGCACCCCTTCCAACGCCGCAAACTCCACCAGCTCTGTGTTAAGTGCACCGCCTAACCTCATGCAGAGACCAAAGGCCATGGGAGGAGAGGACGATTCACAGAGGTCTGCAACGATTGAGGCCAAGCCCCAGATTAGGAACCTCAGCGCGGATGTGATGAGGTTCATGCCCACCACTTTGAGGGTGAAGAGAGAGGATCGGCTGAAGAAAGGAGGGACGAAGAGCAGTGCGACATGTGAGTGTTTTGATTTGGGTGTAGTGTTAATCGTAAAGTTTTTTTGGTTGTGTTGTGAATGAGTTAAAATGTTGTTGGTTGTAATCAGGTAATAGGATTTTATCCAAATATATATATATATAAGTACTAAAAGCCCAGGGTTTTTTTCTTAAAAAATATTTTATAATAACTTTATTTTAATGTCAAAACTTAACTTAAATCTAGAAAGTAATTATTCTTGGTTAAAGGAAATGTACTGTATTTGAATAATGCCCAGAAATTTGTGATTAAGTAATATGTTACAGTAAGAGTTTTATTTAGTTAAAATTGAGTCTTAGACGCTGAATTTGTTAGCGGAAAGCTTAAATAATTTTTAATAATTACACAGTCAATCTAACATGATGGCCTGTTTTGAGACAAGCTTTTTTTAAGGAGACTTCCTGTATTGAAATAACAATATATAATTACATGACTAAATATAGGGCTTATATTTTAACAGTCTTACTACAATTTATTTTAGATATGGCATCAGAAATTGAGTTTCATAGAGCTTTAGGCTTAATGTTGTAGTGTGTTTTTGTATGAATTCCTTAGGGTACTATAAGAAATTTAGAGTTCAGATATTTATCAAAAAAGTAGAAATGAGTGATAGAAGTATAAAAACTTAACTGCCAGTGAAGTTACTCACTATTAAAATAACCTCTTTACAATATAAAAAATGTGATCTTAAAAACAATATATTTTCTTTTAGTTGATCCAACAAAAGATCACTATCCATCAGCTGCACCTATTGCAAATCCATCTGTATCTGCACCAACAAAGGATGATGCTTATATGCAATTCTTGAGAGAAATGGAAGAACTGTTGTAATTTACGTGCTATCTTTTTATTTGTACATAATTTCATGCCAGCATTAGTCATTAAAGTTGTTTATATAAACATTCTTTTTTTTTCCTTCCATGCAATTCCAATAACACTTTTGTAAATGAGCTCATTGTTTTGACACTGAGAAAAACCTCTTTAAAATATACTATTGATATAAATGAAATTTTAATTTATTTTTCAATTGTAATGAAAATTAACCAAACATCTAAATTAGATTAAATTGTGTGGTATTTTTTTTATGTGTAAGTGTTTCAATTTAATACTAACAATAAAGCATTTGATAAATACAACGCACTAATGCTGAAAAAAGCATATAATTATAACTTATTTTAATCGTCGCTCCTACTTGGATTTATCGAATATTTTGGGGTTGCCTTTGTTGGAATATGCATGAAAACTTCCCAAATGAATTCATTCCTGTTGCAGAATTATCATATAAGTAGTAAATTGAAGTTCGTTATAAACTAAAATTCAATTTAGCAGAATATTTTGGCGTACTCAGTTTGCCCTTTGTTTAATTCCAACTAAATTATAGTGTTGATGTCCTTAGTACACAGAATTAATCATTCTGAAACCAATTTAATTCAAAGGCTGAACTGTTAAGTTCAGCTTTATATGAATATACATCTGATTGAACTGTCTTATAATTTAGTTTCATTACAGTGTGTCTGTAATGCAATTAATAACAAAACAATCATTCACGTAGGATTTTATTTAATGATGAATTTAATATTTCATTCTACATATCGCAAATTTAACAAAATAGTATTACATTGATGCAAAATATATTTTTATTGCACAAAAGTATCCTTAATGTAGTACTGAAATGCAAAACTAATCACCATGCATGGTATTAAACACATAACATAAATAGTAAAAATACTACATAATTAAATAATGGAAGTTTTAAAATTGGGAAATGCTTAGTTGAAAATTCATATGAATTAAATACACATTTGAATAAATATAAAAGCTTGTATCATTAGATACGGTCCTTTTAACAAATAACCTGCAAAAGCTTTGACGTTTCCTCATACTTGTAAAAGTTAAAATTCTGCTAAAGATAAAATCTGGGGCGCAACTAGAAAATAATGCGGGGGGGGGGGGGGATTTTTTAATTAAAATTATTTTTAATTCAAATTATTTTTAATTCAAATTCGTTTTAATTAAAATAACCATTAATATAATTTTTAATTAACATTAAAAATGATTTTTAATTTAATTGCCCATTGTAAATGCAGTTTTTTACTATTAATTTCGTATTACTAATTACTATTTATGAACATTAGTTTTTATTTTACATAACTCATATTTAATAGATAATTAATGTTTTATTTTTTTAATAAAAATTAAGTGTAATAAATAAGAAAAATCAATTATCTATGTTCGTAATAATTATCGTATGTATGTTGCTCACCGTTCATTGAAATATTTTAGTAAAGCCTTTAGTATCTGGAGTATCAATTCTTCTTGCAAAGATTATTGCAAAAATATTTCGCTCGATCCATTTGTAAATAAATCTGGGGGGGGGGGGGGGGGTGAAGTTATGATAAAAGAAAATTGTGTTTACTTAAAATTTTATAATGAGTGCAGAGAAAGAAAAAATAAAATTCCACGCCAGTTACATTATATGTACACATCATTAAAGAGTTTTTAAAGTACCTTATTGTAGACAACATATTTTTTTATGGGAAGAGTAAAATACTATTTTGAACTCAAATTAAAATTTCTACAAGTTGAAAATTTATAAATATAAGGGCTTTCAAATAATAAAATGTAAAATGCTGAAATGGTTTAAAATAATGCAAATAAATGTGACCATTTCCTACCAATAGAAAAATACATCTATCAAATTTCTTGCAACTCTACATACAGCAAGTATGCATGCAATTCATTGATACACACAATTCCAAAGTATAATTGCCAAGTATAAATAAAATTTACCTTTAAGAAAAGAGACTAGAAACACCGGTGGGAAATATAAATTGAAATGAAATGCACTATGGGGAAGTCCAGGAATTTTATATTAAGATTGAGGCTAATAAAAAAAGGGTAAAAGGAATATTTTACAAATTTGATAACTATGAAGTTTTATTTCATTGCTAATATCAATTTAGACTTTTTTACACATCATATTTTGTTTAGTAAAAAAAGTATTTAGTTTCAGTTAATCAAACAACAAAGCTTATACTTTTAAAAAAGAAAAGGGTTTAATTAATGTTTTAAATAGCAAGCATTTTATATATTATTGTTTAATGAAGCATTTGAATAACATTCTTGAGAATAAATAGTTTTATATAGCAAGAGTAACTTTGTTACACATCAAATCTCAGTTGAAATAAATTTATTGCACAAATAATTTTAACTGCATAAATGCTTCAATAATATTTCTTATTTATTTCAAAACCAAACAAATAAATAAACTAATATAAACTATAGTAAAATAACTTTGATTTACTTATAAAATCTAAACATAAATAATATCAAATATATAAAATATATAAATATCTATTTTAAAAAAAATCCCACATTTCAACATATATTTCAATGAATTTAAACAAGTCTGGTTATTTAAAAAAAACTTTTTCATTTGCTCCTTATTCAACAATTGAAAAGAATTCATATCCTCACTCCAGTTACAATTTTGTGTCTTTAAATTCTTTGAATTTCGAATAACTTGACATCAGTATCATACCAAATGGGAGGGTCAACATTCCTGAAAGATAAAATAGAAATTAATACTAAAAAGAGTAACATATATAGAGCATATGTATTTCCTAATAAGTTATCGTACAAATATTCCACTTAAGTCTTAGAATTAAAAAATCGTTAATGACTAATTTGGTAAATATATAACTAATTAGTTTTATTTTCAAACACTCTAAAAAAACGTATTTTCAGAGGTATTACCAAGAAAAAAATGTAAAAAAAGTGAAAATAGTAACCATTTGGAAAAAAAATAAGTGACTAAAATAGTAATACAGAACTCATCGGCAAAATATTGAATCTTTATAATAAATCTGAAACTCAAAATTTGTAAGTGTGACCCCCTAAGGCTAGAGGCCCTAGACGTAGAGCTTTACGACACCAAAAGTCACATATCACACAGTCAAAGGCAAATGTAACCAGTTTAGTTTTCAAAATTTCAATGTTCTTTTATTTAAAGGTTTAATTAAAGTCAATCTAAAAGACTTGACATGGGAATTGCAGTGTTTAGTTTCAATGGAAACTTAGAGCCATAATTTTGCATTTTGACTGTTGGTTTAAGTTTTCAAAATATATTTCTAGTCTCCCTCTATCTAATATTGTTCACAAATTTAAAGATGAGAGTGCAACGTCACAATTTCAAACAAAGCGATGCTACTTCTGCTGTGGGCAGGTAAACTGCAGTTACCACAACAATGATTTGAACCATTTTTTCCCTGAAATAATCACTCCTTTAGTATACTTTTTTATTTTATAGGTTAGAGCAGGGGTTCCCAACCTTTTTGCACCTGCGTACCACTTGACTTTTTGAGAAATTTTGGCGTACCACCAAACCAAAATATTTTAATAAACGTATAATATTTACCCTTCTAAAAGTTTTCAAAGGCTCTTTGAATTAAATTCCTGAAAAACTTCATACTTAACGGTTAGATATTTGTTTATTTATAACATGTTGTTAATAAAGGAAAAAAAAAAGATTAAAATGGTATTAATTTACAGTTTTATTGATTACCCATATTTCTAAAAACATACAAATAAAAATATAGTACAAACTCACCAAAAAATTATTCATCATAAAAATATCAACATTAGGAGTAATAGGACTTATTTTCACTCTTAAGTCCTCTTCAACACTTATTGTGCTTCTATGTTTATTTTTTATGTACAAGAGTTCAGAAAATCAACTCTCACACAAGCAACTCGTAAAAATGGCATCAAAAAGATCAGAGCTTGCCGGAAGATCAAAGGGTGCTAGGTTTAACTTTCGATCCCAGATGTTAATTAAAGATTTCTCTTTAAAATAACGTTAATGTTTAAAATAATGAGTAATATGTTTGCGTGCTCACTGCTCATTCGTACAGAAGCTATTAATAGCATCATGTTGCTCACATGACTCACGAGTACCACCGGTTGGGAACCCCTGGGTTATAGCATTTGAGCACTTGCAACAATAGTCCAAGTCATTATGCTAGTTAGTGCAGTTTACCCGCCATGGCAGACTTATATCACAGCCTTTCCCTATTTTCTCTCTTTAGCTTTAATTAAAATTACCTATATTTTAATTAAAGCTTAAAAGGGGGGACATGGTCCTGAAGCTGGACAAACTTAATTTAAATAAGCATGCAATAAACAAGGTCTAAATAAGTAGTTGAAAAAGCAGGTATTTTTAGCAAGTAATTTATTAAATAGTTACTTGAAAACAAGTCCAAGAGGAAATAATCATTATTTATTGCTAAGCATATTTATTAAAGACCTACTCTTGCTAGAACCAGAGAACAAAATTATTGAAAAACAACATAATGACAGAAGACTTCATTAAAATTGTATGATAAATGTACCTTGCAAACAAGGTTAAAAAGTAAATTAATCATTATTGCTAAGTATATTTATTTAAGACAAGAAATTTTAATACATAGGTTTATGAATGAAAGGTTATATGGAGCAGAATAAAAAGAAGTGACTTAGTGACCAGTTTTGGCAAGTAGTGACTTTTAGTGAGAATAGTGAATTGTTGGGAGCCCTGCAGTTGTAAGAAAACAGGTATACTTCGACCGATGCTCGACTGTACAAGATATTTTCTAAAATACAAATTAATATTGAGCAATTTTTTAAAAAGAATTGAAATAGACACACTGTCATGTGGTCCCGTGGCATCAACTTGTGGTGTCATGGGTCACTTGTGTCACGTGACCTCTGGTCTGAGGGTCGCTACAGGACTTTGCTACTTGCTCTCTCACTTGGACACTTCGACGCTCTTACTCTAGAGATTATAGCTTACGTCTTATGCTCTCATGCCAAGACCATTTAGCCCTGGTCTTAGCATTTCTTGCCACACAAGACCTGAAACATGCCCATTGCTAACAAAAATTAATCGATTACTTATTAATAACTCATAGCAAAACCTTCTTTATCTATCCCACCAAAATTTAAATCACTATTGAATTACCTGTGTAATTTAATGTTTGTTTTGCTTCTACTACTTTGGCCATGGTAATCACAAGGCTTTTAACTTACTACTTCGCATTTAGGTTTAAGACTTAGATTAAAGTTTGGGTTAATTCGAACCCGAGGCGAGGTGACTAGTGGTGTTGTAGAGAATAAATAGTGAAAATGATCAGAAGTTTTTTTTTGTAACATTTAATTCAACTAACCACAGCACTAACTACATAACAATGAAAAAAAAGAAAATCATGGTTCAGGACACCACAGGTCCTTTTGGCTTGAGAGTAGGAGCAAAGTAATTTCTTGTTCGTTTCGAATCTCACTGGGAATGAATTTGTCCTGCCTTTATTATGCAGGGATTGGTTAAAAGAATATATTAGAATTTATACTATTGGGTGAGAAATTTGAGTGACAGATCTTTGGTTTTAGTTTGTAATTTTACAGGATTCGGGTGCAAAGAGAAGTACCATGAACAAAAGTTTCATTTCCCAACATGGAGTGCCGAAATAAAGATAGTTGAAAGAAATTAATTTAACTAAAATTTACCACAAACCTATGATGCATAGTGGCATCATAACACACACTATAGCATCTTCAAAAAGTTTAAATATAATAAAAAGATGCGTTCCTACCTTAAATAAATGACGCCCCACATATATGTTCTAAACCACATAGTAGTTCCACTGTTAGCTTGATATTTTCGTATTAGAATCGGGTGTGGAACTGGCAATAAACCAACCAATGTACCATGTTGAAGAAATTTCAAAATTTCACTTTCATCTGTCAGTCCCCTAGATAAATATTATAGATATTTCTAAGTCAATATGCAAAGGTAATTGTAATAGAAAATAATTGCATGGAAGTATTTTTAATAAATATGTAATGGAATTTAACACTTTTACAACCATAACATGAATTACACAATTTATTTTTTATTCTTGATGATAACATTTTGCAAAGAAAGATTTAAAATAATATTGAAAGAAATTATTGCATTTTTCTTCAGTTAGAAATATGATTACTTTTTCATCACTACATGCTTTAACCGATACAGATAAAACAAAGGTCGTTTATGATAATAACTACTATGATATTATATAATGAATTGTTTATAACTAAATATATATATATATATATTGATAAATTAAAAATTTGAAAACTATAGTAATATACATACAAAAATTAAATAAAAAATATCTCGAAGAACATGATCAAAAATCAGATATCCTCAATTTAATATCATAGCATTATATAAAAATTTATATTCTGAATAATCAAATACACTGAAAAACATTACATTATAAAATTTGAAAATATAATGAATTCAGATTTCAGACAGAATTCCAGTATTCATTTACAAGTTCCAATATACAGTTTGCACATTCTAACTTACTAGATACTATTTATTATATATAATGAAACATAATGATTTAAATATATAATATGATAATATTACTTGTAATATATCTTCTCCATGAGTACGAACTTGCAACAGTTCATAATAGTTTGAATGGAAGTTTCTGTTTCCACGACAACACCCAATCAGATTCGTATCCATTGGCTATATTGTACTCCAGCAACAGAACTGCACATTGAACTTGTTGCAAACAAGCTCTATTCTATGAAGTATTACTATGGATCAGTCAGAGCTCGAAGAATCCATAGAAACTGGGCTAGAGATAACTAAAAAATGCCTAATATGCTTAACAATTTCGTTAATTCATAAAAAAAAACTAATATTTAAACAGATTTCAATGTTTAAAAAATGATAAGCTATTCTGAAAGATAACAAACTCAGCAATTTAATAAAAAATTAGATGTTCTGTATTGGGATGGACGAGAGTCAAATAAAAAAAATCAAATCGTCACAAAGAAAATTATCTGCAAATTATCTAAATAAGTATCTGCAATAATTTTCTTTGTGACGTCACTAAATTTTACTCATAGTCTATTTTTTTCCTTCACCGCACTTAATTTCTACACTGTAACTGTCTATAGTTTCATCTAAGTTTTTAGTTCGGATTTTGTGAGAAGCGGTTGGCTTCAAAGTTTCGGGTTGTTTTTTATTCGCTTCATCTGCTTTATGTAAGTTTGTCTTTACCTATGTTTTTGATGGTTTTTTAATTTTGATTTTGTTTTTAATTCTCTTCTGGAAATTCCACAGTACACTTCGGGGTAAAATTGGGATTTTTTTATTTGACTCTCGTCCATCCCAATACAGAAAAGTGTATTGTTTTTAATATTGGCGTAAGGTCTTTACCTCCTGATGAAATGGCCTTTCCCACTATTTTTGGTTTCTTTCCATATCTTTTTTTATATTTTTTCATTTTTTGTTTTTGTATTCGTTATTTTGTTTTTTACTGATTATGGCAGCTTTAGCGCCAGTTGGTAAGATTCTCTCTTTTTGTATTATAGTTTTGTACTTTGTTTATAGTTTTCAAATTTTGTAATCATATATATATATATATATATATATATATATATATATATATATATATATATATATAAGATTACAAAATTTGAAAACTATAGTAAATACATACAAAAAGGTTAGAATAAAAAAATTCTCCGAAGGACATGATCAGAAAAATCAGATATCCTCAGATTAATATCATAGCTTTATACTAAAATTTTAGGTTCTGAATAATCAAATACACTGAAAAAACATTACTTTAAAATTTGAAAATATAATGAATTCAGATTTCAGGACAGAATTCCAGTTTCATTTACAAGTTCCCAAATACAGTTTGCAATTCTAACTTACTTAGATACGTTTTTTTAATGAAAGCCAGTGAATGATTTTAAAGTAATAAATAGATAAATTTACTTGTCAATGCATATCTTCTCCACCTGAGGTACGAGAACTTGCAACAGTCTCATAATAGTTTGAAGTGGAAGTTTCTGTTTCCACGACAACACCCAATCAGATGTCGGTATCCATTGGCTAGTAGGTTGTACTCCAGCAACAGAACTGGCAATTGAACTTGTTGCAGAACAAGCTCTAGTTCTATGGAAAGTATTACTGATGGATGCAGCCTCAGAGCTCGAAGAATCCATAGAAAGCGTTGGGCTGAGAGGAGGTGTAACCTAAGAAAATGCCTGAATATGCTTAACAATTTCGGTTAAGTTCATAAAAAGAAAACTAATATTTAAACAGGATTTCAATGTTTAAAAAATGATAAGCTATTCTGAAAGTATAACATAACTCAGCAATTTAATAGTAAAAATTAGATGTTCAGTGTATGAATAAACAAGCAATAATAATTGAGATAGAATTGTATGTTTATTTTAATCAGTAAAAACTAGAGCTTTTGTCTTTCTAGAATATTTAATGCCAACTTTATAATAAACAAAATACCATTATGACAAAAATCCACAACTGATTTCTTTTAACCATATGCAATTAAACTTTTTTTTTCTTTTTTTTTTTTTGTTAAAAAAGCTCTTCATTCAGTCAAACATGTGAATCATACTTGGCAATTTTAGAAAAGTAGGTAATATTTCAGCACATATCTTTTGAACTTTGATTGCAATTTATTAACCCCCCAGTTATTAGACCCAGTTTTTTCCGCAATTTGTACACCAGTTTTTCACACAATAACCTTAAATTTAAAATTTTATAATACATGTATATTCATAATGTACTTTTTTCTTTTGAAAAAATTATTTTAAAGCCATATGTTCAAAAATAAACCAATTCTAATTTTTTCCAATATATGTAATTTGAAATAAATTAAATTTAAAATTAATGCAATGAAAACAACCATACATATTTGCCTATTTCCAGGTCGTTTGTAAGGTTAAAGTAATGAAATTCTTTCACACACTTTTTTTAAAATTTCATTTAGTGAACAGAACAATATCCTGAAATAACTACTCAAGAAAACAAACACAACAATTAACAAAATAAAATGTAAATTACTTACTTTCCCAACATTGTTAATCCCGTTATCTTCATTTGAGGTGCTTGGATCAGCAATCATTTCTTGACCTTCTGGGTCTAAGCCTTCTGCTTGGGGAGTGGTGTTGCTAGAGCTTTCAGAAGCACATGCCTGAATATTATTATCTTCAAGAGTGGGAGGAGACTTTTCAGTGGGACTTGTTGGGACACTTGGGGGATGAGCACGCTCTCGCTCAGTCATCTTATCAATGCCTTCAAAGTCAAAGAATATGAATTTTTTTAAGCATAAGTAAAAGCATTTAAAAAGTATATTTTCTTAAGGTGTAAGTTTTTGAATAAATTATTTTTTTAAATGAAAAATTATGCATAATAGTCAAGTCAACAATAGAATATCCCAGTAAACATATTTTAATGATTTTTAGTTTAGCTAACCACTTTAGGCGGAGTTTCACAGTTTAGGAAAACAAAATTTTTAATTGGATGGGCAAAAAGGTTAACCATTAGGGCTTTGACTTAGTTATCAAGATTAAGGTTAATGTTACATTACAGGCCTCAGAACTAGGAATGCTCTAAGAAAAGTAGATAAAAGATACTTTCAAATAAAAAAATAGAGACTAAAAGTAGACTATAGTAATCAGCGTTTTGCAAACCATTTCAGCAAAAAAAAAATAACTCATCAGAAATTGCAATTAACGACTCTGAAAATCCATAAATTACGAATTTATAAAACGTAAAACTAAACATCAGTAATGTAGCGAATTTTCGAAAATTGGCGAATACAGTTCAGAACCAAACACCCATAATGTTCTATAATCCGGACACTTTTGAATTTTGGCTATATTCAGATTTTTTTTAAAACTTAAACCCGTCTAAAATTAAAAACCACAATATAAGCCGAAGAAGAAAAAATGGCAAAAAAAAAGTTTAAAAAGGGAAAAAAATCAAGCTCTTCTTATTATACCTAACAAGGTCACATAACTCACGAACACTTGATCAGCGGAAAATATTATGGTTGGTCCGACTTGGCCTGAACCGGAGTTACAAAAGTAACGAGACGCTCTTCCGATCAGCATAGGCAAAAAACTGTCAATCATTATGAAGCAATGCGACCTCATCGGTGGATTTCATGAAAATTACTAGGCAGCAAAATAAGCAAATTGGGAAGCATTATTGGATTGTACTGGCCGATAACTGATATTCGAAAACATCTTAGTTTAATCAAATCGAAATTCATCTGCAAATTTTAGTTGAATTTTTAATATTCATTATTAAAATTTATTATTTAAACTTGTTGTTTTGTACTGCAATTCAAAACTTTGAAGTCAAAAAATCACTTATCCTTACAAATAGACAAATTACAATCGCTTAAACATGAAACCTTAAATATCGACAAATAAAAAAATCCTCAAATATCAGTAAAAACGACAAAATCACAAATAAGCAATATTTAAATCGCGTAACTGAAAATGTGTAAATCGTGCATTTTCAAAAATCGGAAAATTGAACACTCTTGAAAATAAACAAACCAAAAAAATTAGCATATCACATAATCTTAAATTACGCCCAAATAATAAATCTAGGCAAAGACGGAAAATCGAGATTTGAAAATCAGCAAACAAACGGAGAACCATAAAAACCTACATAACAAATAACTTTTAAAAATTCGTGCAATTAATTCAAAATTATAAATCTTAAGAGAAAAAGACAAATCTTATAACTTTGAAGGAATTGGACATTTGCGGAAAAATAGATAACTCTTGAAACCAGCAAATCTGACATTTACAATAGGGGAATTTTTTAAAAATTGGCTGATATCTAAACCTCGAAATAAACGATACAAAAAGCTTATCTTCATAAATCTATATGATTCAAAACTTGCAGAAAGTGGCGAAATTTCCCAGCGCACACCAGAATTTCAACAAATTCAAGCATAATTCCCGATTTTCCTGGCGCTAAAAAATCCAAGTACAATTCCTCACTTTCCAGTTTTTACCCGATGGCTGGACACGGATGTCATTACAAGCACCCGTTGAAAAATACAAAACGCTGCAATCCCGCAGCTTTAAGTCGTAACATCACCGCTAGAAAATTGAAAGATATGTAATTGCAGGAGAAAAAAGTTCTTAATTTGACAACAATGTTCTTGTGAAATCTCGGCGAAAGTTAGTCGGGCTGATGAAAAAAAGTGACTTTAGAGACTTTGGCCTGAAAAAAGATACTTTTAGAGACACTTAAAAAAAATAGATACTAATAGCTAGAAAAGAGACTAGTTCTTAGGCCTCCATCACTAAACATTTCATTTCATATATTGCTTTTTTCTTGTTGAATAACTGAATGATTTTTAGCTCATCAGTGAATTAGTTGAATTCTTTGAATAATAGTTTCATTGCTGTTCAGTATGTATGGTTCATTAAGGCAAAAAAGGTTCACCAATGAAAAAAAGCTGTTGTTTCATACAAGTGTTTTAAGAATAATTTTAGGAATACCTACATAACATTGTTAAAATGTGGATACGAATTCTCACACTTACATGGTGTAGCAGCCAAAGATGCATTCAAAGTGCCTTTTTCTGCTGGTTTAGCTGGCGTAGATCCCTCCATACTTTGGCTGGGTACTCCAGAAACACAGCTACTCAGGCTGATCGTACTTGTAGATGGTACTAATTTGTGACGCTTGTTCAGAGACTTTTGAATAGTGCTGTGATCTGTTGGTAAGTTAGCCAAAGAGTGGAAGACATTACGCTTTCTAATAATGGTGTAGACTAAATTGGAATTACCTGATAAAAAAACACTTTTATTAGATAGAATTCCTTTTACACTGAGATATGTAGGAAAGATTAGATTGTTTAACATTTGTTGCAAACATTTAATATTCATATGACTTACCATCGAATTGATATTGAATAATGTTATTAAATATTTCAAGAAGGAAAAATACAAGGTGATGGTTTGTTGGACTGGTGTATAAGTACCAAGGTGTGCTAAATGCCTAAAAAAATGTGAAGAATTTAAAAAAAGTTTAATATTCATTGAGCATCAAGAATATTTGTGATTGTATTTTAAGAATAAAATTAACATACTTCCAGTAGATGCAAAAGCTTTGTACTAGCTACCATTGAAAGTGTCTTCAAGTATGGGGACACTGAAATTAAATTATATTTTTATTAAAAAAATAATTCAATTTTCATTCAAAATAATATAAGTAAAAAAAATATTAGTATAAAAAATAAATTTAATGCATATTCACCATTTACAACAATAGTAAGAAGACAGTCAAAAAGTGGCTGAAGACGCTGATGGCCAGTTGTGATTATTTTGTGGAATATCTAAATCAATAACAACATTTAGTTTTATGACATTAATTTACTGAATTATACAATAACATTTAAATCCATGTGAATCGATATATATTTACAACTTACTATAATTAAAAGATCTGCATGGGTGCCAGTAAATACTGGAATGTCCATTGGTACACTTGCAGAGTAGGGTTTGTTTAATCGTACTCCAAAATTTCGTTCTCCACTCAACAGTAACAAGATGAATACACCAATATGCACGAGCCCTACTCTTGCTAGAAACAGAGAACAAAATGTTTTGAACACAACATAATGACAGCAGACTTCATTAAAATTGTATGATAGATATACCTTGTAAATAAGGTTAAAAAGTTGAATTTTTTAAACATAAACACAACATATAAACATTTTAAATTTACAGCCCAAATATTACTTATGTAAGGGCAAGGTAATTTTGGTTTCTTTGCCCTTACACACACAATATTTGGTTTGTAAATTAGAAACATTAAATGAAACACACAAAATGAAAGCTTTTCTCTGTCTCATAAAGTTTAGGCATGTCAAATAAATATTTACACAAATTAAATTACATAAGGAACATAAAGAAAATATGTTGGCATACATAAAGGAAAATTGTTGGCAAATTATTATTATTCTTGAACACGAATAAACAATAACACTTATTTAAAAACAATAAGGTAAAATGTAATTATTATTTAGACTTTAGATGTGACAATAACAATTTTATTATCATTTTAAATTGCTTTTACAATAAATATAATTATTTATTTGCATAATATCTATCTATTTAATGTTATTGTTATTTTCAATCTTAATTTGAAATACTCTTACAAATTGGCAAAAAAATTGCTTTCAAAACATATTTTAATATGAAATATTTTTGAACTTCATTAAGTGTGACTAATAAGTTTTACTGCATTTTAAAAGTTACAATAAATTTCTTTGTTTCTAACTAAAAAGCAGTTATATTTAGGAAATTTTTTAAAAATGTAAAAATATTCAGAAAAAGCTTAATTGCCTAATTAATCAAAGCAGAATGAAATTATTTCATTTGTTTTGAGTATCTATGTGAAAGTCAACTTATGTTAGCAAGAAATCAAACTTACATTGATCTGCTCGTGCATCATTCAAATGATAAAGGATAGGAACCAAGACTTCAAGAACTTCACTACTTTTCAGAACATAAAACATAAATTTCTGAAAGAAACTTTAATTTAGATACAAGTAAAACGAGTTCTAAACATAAATTATTCTAAGCCACTTATGATTATTTACTTAATTTTTGTTAAAATTTATTTGTTGTACATTAAATAAAAAAAAATTCAATGGAAGAAATAAAATCTTGACAGCAAATATAGTCCTAAACGGGAAAAAAATAAAGAAACAGTAGTAATATATTTTCAAATTAATTAATGTTTTTAAATGTAAACATGACAATAACATAAGGTTTTTAGAAACAACATATTCTAGGCTTTAATTATCCTTCAAAGAAAATACCAAATGGATTTTTAAATTTAGAGATTAACAGTAAAATAGTATTGTGAAAAAAAAACTTACTTTATTATAATCACACATTTTCCAAAAGAAAATAAGAAGCTCTTGGTGAAATTGAACTTTTTTTGTGGAATTAGGAATGTAGGTTTGAATCAATGGATTGTTTAGTAGATTAGTGAAGCCTTTCAGTATGAAATTGAAATCTTCTTCTCGGTGGATGCGAGACAGGTAGTTGATGAACAAGTTGCTGGGCAATCCCTTCTAATCAAAAATATACATTAATTTTTGAAAATCAAATCAACCTTTAAATTTATATGAAGTGTCCATGCAAACAACTATATTTAAAATAGCCTGCTTTCCTGTTACTTTAATACTCACTGAAATTCTTATAGAAGTAGGTTTGTAACAGTAACTGTCATATCGAAATGCCTCCAAACAAGATTTATACACTTGTTGGGGGGGGGGGGGATTGTTTAAAACAATATTTAAACGCAATTTAAACTATTAAAAACCACACTTCAATATTTTTATTAATTTTTTTTGCAAATTAAAAAAATGTTCTTCATCGTTTGCTTAATTTATTTGCAGTTTGAATAATAATTATGAAAAACTTGCTTGCTCTAAAAATGGAGACAAAACTTATAACATTTTAATTAATATTTTTAATTTTCAAAGGATGCTTTATAATTTTGAAAAAAAGAATACAACATGAAAATATCTATCATCTTAAAATAATCTCGACGGAGTGACTTTCAAATACTTCCCAAAAAAACCTAAACAATAAATAGAACAGTGAATTACTTGTATTTTGGGACTCTTATAGAATTACCCTATCCTTCAGGCATACGGTTAAAAAGAATAAAAGGTAGGTTCTGATGTCATACCTTTCCAAAAAATTTTGGTTTTAATTGGACCAATAGAATTGAATTTGGAAGGGGGTACAGACAGACGCACATCTTTACCATGTCAATACATACTTTTCACTTTTTAAAAATACTTTCTGAACTACAAAAAGGAAAGTAGGCTAAAAAATATCACATTTTAACCTTAGAATATACACTATCATATTTAGAACATAAATTTTGTTGTAAAATTGTATACGCCTAGGGTTCTGCATAATATTGATTTTAAACTGCTACAAACATCCACACAAGAAGCCAAAAGATTCAGTATTCATGGAGAATTAAAACTTTGCATCAGGTAACTTCATTTAAATCTTTTTTCTACAACTGCATGTATAACTTATTATTCTTATAAAAAAAACTAAGTACATTTAGTATTTAGTAGTATAAAGTATTACTTCTGAACCATCATCCGAAGAGGGTTCTCTAAAATCATGGTCAAGAGACACGATAAGCAGCTGCAAAGCAACTTCAACCAAAGGTTCTCTAGAGTCGGTAAATAGCAGATGGTTGAATGGAACGCCATATCCAACTGGATCATATGCACAAACAACATTTAATAGAGAAGTGAACAGTGGCAAGGCATGCCTGTAAAAACAAACATTTATCATATATTTATGAATTAGGTGTAAGTGATTAACAAATAAAAGATTTCAATACATATTGTTCTTGTGTGGCTTGCTGTAAGGGACAATTTACAACATCAGAAAAGAAATCGAATTTCTTAACTAGCAATTGACTGCCATATTTGTCTCAAAGAAAACATCTAAAATAAATCAATCCTATTTAAAATTTTTGAAAGTAAAAATCGTTTTAAGATGAATGCGACAAAAATATTAAAATGCTTTTAAATATATTTTTGCAAAGTGAAAATTTCTTACTATTTTTGGTAGTCTAAAAGCAGTATAATACAAACTGTGCAGTAATCTATGATAAATGGAGTTCTCAGCAACTATTCATATTATAAGGTAAGAAATAAAGCCTGCTTAGGAATTAAAACAGCATTTTATTATGTAGCTTGCAGAATATTGTTAAGACTTCCAAATGAAGAAAACACATTCAAAACTAACTAAATATACTTTTTCATCTTTATCATAAAGGTAGTTTAGTCACCTATTATCAGTTGAAGTAAAATATTGAATCCACTTGTTTGGGTTTTGATGAACGTCTATAAAGAAACAAAATTTTATAATAATAATAACAGTAAAACTATGCATTAACTTCAACTCAAATCAATATATAACTGAATCCAGGTGCTCATTAAAGGTTGTTCATAAAAAGTTTTAGAATAGGACAGTTCCCATAAGGTGGGAGCACAGTCACAAATCTGTAACCTACGAAACTGCTTCATAAAAAGTGAAATTAACTGCCAAGTGCCTCTTTATAATGTTCTGTTTTTTAGTATTTGTAAATTGCATTATATAACCTGAGCATATTTTGTGTTAAATTGGAAGTTTTTTTTCTCAATTTAGTGATAGTTAACAATAACTGCTTCTACTTTTTAAGAATTACTGAATAGGTGTGGATCTATTTTTTCATGTTTTGCTTTCAGATATTAAGACCTCAATAAACATACTACTACAGTTAATATTTTACTTAAAACACAAAAATGAGGAAACGATCCTACCAGAAGAAGGCATATACATAGTTTGGCTGAAACAAGCTAGCAGTAGCTTTAGTATTTCTGTTCTATTGTAATCATGTTGTGGCACATGACTTGGAGTGTGAGCAAATCCTACTCCAGCTTCCCAGATATATTCACAACTATCAATGGATTGTAAGTCTTCAGCGTTGTCCTAAAAATGAAATATATTAAAAACTATTACGAAGAATTTACTGAAAAAATATAAATCTGTAAATAAAATTATTTACTCGGAAATATTCTTAATTATTAATCAAGTGTTTAATCTAGATAAAGGGAGGCTGACTGACTCTTGTATCAACATCCAGCCAAAACTTTTACAGATATTAACTTTTAGAAGCTCATTCCTTTCCTACTGAAGGTGTCATTAAACAAGTTAGTTTCCGAATTTGCACATAAAAGGGGACAAAGAGGGGGAATAATAGCATGATAATAGCTGTTTGACCCAGGGGAATTGATTGGCATAAAATTGACAAAAATTTACATCAAATACAAATCACTGTTATTAAGGGTACATCTCTGCAACTTCCGGGTGAATTAAGCTAGTTAATAGATATAAATTAAGTGCTTTTTCAGTGCTTTAATGTGGTACAATTACTCTTATGTCCACCAAAGCCTCATAAATGTCTAGAAACAGATTCAAAAAGTGAATTATAAGAGACGTATCAAAGCTGGTACCTTTAACTAGTTTACAAAGTATATATAAAGGGGGAATTTATATTTACATCATTATTTTTCAAAGAATTCTAAATATGAAAACATATTTGAAAAATCTTCAAACATGTAAAGAATACGTGTTTTTTTAATGAAAAAATTACTAAAATGCATAGAAAAATAATTAATTTTATATAAAAAAAATATAGTACTTACAGGACCAGATTTTTTTCCAGCTGAAACTGTAAAATCTGGACAAAATAGAAGATCCTGAAACAAAACAAAAAACAACGTTGAACATAACATTCACCAATCAATTTAAACATTGTTACATTTAATTTGAAATTTAATAAGAAAATATATGGAACAATAATTGGATATTTTTTTAAATAAAAATTTAACAACAGGCTGGATTTAAATTCAATAATTTACTGCTATTCTTCAAATTTTATCTTTTTAAATACTTATTTTAACTATTTCATCTGGTTTTAAAATATAATCCATACAAATAATTTTTTATTGCATTTTGCATTTGCAGTTACAGTTACAAAATAAAATTTTAAAAATATACTACTTATAACATGAATAAAGTTGATACTTACACAAAGGGCACTAACTAATGATTGTGAAAGCGGCATGTTTTCACCCTAAAAATATAAAAATTTTAAATTGTTAACCTATTTTTAAATAAAAATGCTAGAACTATATATTACAATAAAAATTAAATTTCAATTAGGTAACAAAAAATATTTTTGTAAATCCACCTTTTGGGTACTCATTTTTAAAACTTATTAACAATTCACATAAGTTTGTTATTATAAAAGTAACTTTAATTAGTTTTACTTATTTTCAATCGTTATCTAACCTCACTGTCGGTTTCCTCTGTCGCTTTTCTTGGAAGACTTGACCAAAAGAAGCCTCTCCAGTCAGATTCTTCAAAAATATATGGCAAGATTCTGGTCAAAAGTCTCACACAGTTCAGAACTAAGCGAAGAAATTTAAAGAAAGTTTGTCAAGAAAAATTACAATATCAAAATGCACAAAACATTACAATTTTAACATTTTTTTGACCAGGTAATTTCCAGGTAATTTTTTAAATATAATTTCACGAAATTATACAAGTTGCTGCTCTTATGCAACATTAGTTTGCTTTCACATCAGATTAATTAAAAAAAATATTGTTTCTCACACAAATAAGATAAAGTATGACCAAAAGAGCGTATATGAAACACATCTAGTAACAAGACGGAATAACGAAAGTTTAACTTATTTGGAAAAAAATTAACTACTTCATACAGAACAAAGGGTTAGAAAAAATAACTTCGAACAAGACTAATATTTTAAACTCCTACAGAAACTACTAACTAAAATCTAATAGATACGAAAGTATCCAAAATGCACTTAAGAAAATCAGACCTATGCTTCTATAATAATAAAAAATAGTAGTTATACCTGTCTGTTGTTGCACATGAGTATTGCACAAACTATCTGCAGCTGCAACAAGTTTCTCTACAGCTTTATAACAAAGTGTGGCTAAGTTGGAAGGCGATTCTTCACGTAGAGCTCGGATTTCTGCAGCAGGAATAAGGGTAAACACATCTTGGGCGCTTTGAACACTTTCAGACCAAAATTGGTCCCAAAAGACATCATCTTTGGCCTCAATAGGCTACAAAAAATGCAATATATTAATTATGTACAACAAGAAAACCTGGGGGCTTCCTTCAGATTGTTTAAAACATAAGGTTGGGTTTTAAGGACAATTTATTTCACGAACTACACTTCTTTAGTAATGCAGCATACCTGAATAATTTTTATATTGCATAAAAAAAAATACGAATTTTATAAAATTTAGAAAAAACAACATGCATTTTAAAAAAAAATTGCACACAAAGGCTCAAAAATAAATAGGGTTTTAGTTTCTCTTTTTTGGATTCCGGAACATAATAAAATAGCCAGGAATAAATATTTAACAGTTCTTAAAAATCACCAAATCTTGTCATATGCTGCCAGACTTTGAAGTATGAACTTACCAATTAAGATATTCTGAGTAAAGACATAAACAATTCGAAGTTAAGATACCATATGGAATAAGTTGAAATTGGTAATCAATACTAGAAACATCAATTTTAAAATAAACAAGTTTATAAATCACCAGAACACCAACTTTTTCTTATCTTATGTTACAATGATATTTCTCTAATTTAGAGCTATCTTTATAATTTACTTGTTTAGTTTATAATATTAAAGATCTTCAAGAATAAAATATAAAAAAACGATAGTTGTACTTCCAAAGTAAATTCCTGTATATAGATCCCATTTAAGAAATACCTAATTTTTCTTGATTTGAAAGTTTTCATTAAAATATTTTTATACACATACTATATTTGCATTTGTACGGATGTTTTTTTATGCAAACAATTAAGTGACAGTAAGTCTACTATTTTGAGAACTTTATACTTTATTTTAAGAAAGTTATTTAATTGGAAAGAAAATATGTTTTAAATAAATCTCTAGAGTAAACAACAATTTACAAAAGACCTACAACTTTTAAACAGACCTGTGTTTTAGTCGTTAATTGAATAACAGCCTTCCTAAAGTTCAATTTTGTATCAGTATTCCCCATTGCTATCAAATTTAAAACACAAATAATTTAATTAAAAGTCAAAATAAATTTCAATTTTAAATTTCATACATGCTGCACACATCACAGCTGTCAACTCATCGCCATATTGAGTAGAAAATAAAATAATAATAAAAAATAAGTGTTTGGGGATTTTACAGCTGGTTTACTGCTTCGCCGGAGAGATAAACAGCTAGTTTTGATTTGTGCTAGTGCGTGGGTAGCAGACGCTTTTTATGAATAATTATATTTAAATAATTTCCATAAAAAAAGTGAATAAAATTACAATTTTACTAAAATTATAAAAAGAAATCAATTTTCAAATTAAGCAGCGTAATTGTCTTTTTGTGTTAGTCGAAACATAGATTTGAAGAAATTGAATTGGAAATTATCTGAAGTGGAAATTCGAAATGAAAAGAAGTAATTTAAGGATGTCAAAAACAAAAAACAAAACAGAAAACTAAAATCTGCTCTCAGCTGGTAAGGTATAATAACCTTTTTTTAACAATCAAAATCAGATAAAATTTACTCAAAACTGGTTAAACACTATAACTTTAAAACATATATATATTATGTATACCTATTATTATTTTTACCACAAATTGGTCAAATACTTTTTGTAAGTCTACAAAAAGGGAATGTTTGCCATTGATTGGAAATTAAAACCCTTATATAAACTTTAAAATTGTGACATTCATTTAACTTACATCGAAAATATTAATTATTACATTAATTGTTATTTATAATTACGTACTATTTGTGGAAATCGTTTATAGATAGATTTATAGAAAAAGAACTACGCAATTTTGCACCTGTCACAATCGCTAGTATTTAAATAACAAACTGTTTCCCTAATATTATTATAAAAACCTGTTATAATTTGTGTTATTTTACATCATATTTTCATAGTTTTGCTTTTTCAAAATTATGCGTAAAAGACTTAAAACAAAAAAAAAGACCAAGGGAAAAAAATCTGACATTAATTAATATCTATTTAAACATTTCAAATTACGTAATTGTAATTAAGTACAGTATTTTTTTTTTTTACTTCATAAAAGATTATGGGTTAAATCCTAGTTTCGGAATGTTGGCGACAAAAAAAAGGCGTTAAATAATTCTAATCTGGCAACAGTTGTTTGACTTCGCGGTTTCCGAGTAGCATCGTCTAATCACGCGTCGCAACGCGATGTTTTCTCACCAACAAATTTGGCGAGAAATAAAAAGTCGCTGTATACCGAAACTAGGAATTAACCAGATTATGTATTTAAGATTCAAAATTATTTTGTTCACTTCAAAAGATATGGGCATTTAAATTATTTATTTTTAGGAATTGTGTCATGCCAACTAAGTCAGAGTTGGTAAATATTTCAAGTGACATGGACGCCTTACGCTTGAACTTTCAAGAAGTAAAATTTGTATCTTTGTTTCACAATGATTTTTTGTCAACTTCTACTCTTTAAAATTAAAACAAATGTTGGTATCTAAAAGCATTGTTTTTACTAAAATTTGGATTATTATATCTGCATAATATTTTATGGAGCTTTTCATACATATTACACACAATATAATTTTCTTATATAATGTATAAAAATATAGCCAAACAACTACCTTAACTTTTATTTGCACTATTTAAAAAAAAATTTATGTTTTATTCCGTAGAGAAATTGAGGTCATAAATTGTATATTATTTGTTTTTATAAATTATGATAAATGCCAACAGTTCTTTACACAATAAAATGTATCAATAGTGTTATGCATAATAAAATGTATCATCAATGGTGCTTCATAATGCATGTACACCTTGCTTTTTGTTTATAACTTGCCACTCATTTTAATATACTTCAATTTAAGTTTTAATTTCAGTCATGTCACAGTTGGACTGATGATTTGCCAGTCTGTCCATTATCTGGCGTTGGTTTTTCTACAAATCAAAAATACCGCACAGATGGATTTCGAAGAGATGAGCATGCCTTTGAAGACAGAAGTTTTCACTTCAGGTACATTAAATTTTGGTACTTTGGGATTATCCTGTCAACTATTTCCTTTAAACCTATATTATAACCTGGCACTAATATATATGGTTATTATTTTACTTGTTTATCAGTATTACTTGATAATTTTACTGTGTTTACAATGTTTATTTTGGAAATTTCAATATTTAATTTGAAAAATTATCTTCCGAAGGTTTGTCAAGTGCTGACAGGTTGACAGGATAATCCTAAAGTACTTAAATTTCTAATTTTAACATTTGGTTGGTTTAAAAAAAAGTTTCAGAAAATAAAATAGTTTTATTATCATAAAAATTTCTCATTTTGTTTAGAAAAATTACTGACATCTATCTGAAGAACTGTATTTGAGTTTAGCTCGTAATAACAAAAATTAAAAATTTACAACATTTTATCTTTTTAAAAAATTCTCATGTTTTTAAATAGGTTCTAGTTTATTTACCAAATTATTCAACTTTATTTTTCATCCATATTCTCACTATTATTATTTTAGTGCAGTCAGTGGTTGCATCAAATTATATTCCAAGATTTTTTTAATACATATATCTTTTTAGTTTGAATGAAAATTTAGTTAAGAATATAAGAGAATTCTAGTATACCAAATAATAGGGAAACAAACACATTTGTAGGTTGTATTAGTTATGTAGCTCAGAAGTATTTCACTTATATTCATATATATATTTCAATTTTGTTACACAGGTATGATGAGAACACACATTTTTATGGTGTATTTGATGGACATGTTGGCACAAAAGCCACAGACTTCACTGCTCAGAGAATGCCAGCTGAAATTTTACTAGGACAGTTGAAAGACAAAAAGAACTCTCAAGATGTCAGAGAGGTTTTAAACCAAGCATTTTTAGCTGTGGAAAGAAGTTTCTTCGAATCAATAGATGATTTGTTGGCTGAAAAAGAAAATCTAAGGCTTCAGTTGCAGGTTCTGATTTAAAGTTATATAATTATATCCATAAATATTTTTTCAAGTTTTATTATTGTCATATATGTAATATATCACAAATCTCTATAATGTTATAATATTAAGTTGTTACTTGATAACTCTCAGTTAATGTCTTGTTGATCTATCGAACAGTTTCAAGATTCTAATAGTGCCTTGCCGTTTTGCGTCAATGCACTATTTCCAAGAGAAATTGCAAACGCATCAGAATTTGTTTTGACCCACTCTTCACACGACACAACCTCTGAAAATAGCGACCCTTTTTAATTAGACCTCAAGATGTGAAGTTGTGTGCGCTTTGGCAGCCTTTCTAGGCTCTCTTTAATAGCCGTAAAGGCTTACCTTTTACTACTTTAAATTTTAATATGAACTAATAAAATCTTGGACGTCCAATCTTCCTTCATTTATAGAAAGAATAAGTATACTCCTCTGTGTAATGGAAAATCTCTTCCATGTATATTGGACTATTATTTTTTTTTTATCTTGACTGTAGATTGACATGTAAAACAAATTAAATTTTATTTCATTAAATGTTAATTTGTTAGGTCATTTTCAAAAAGATTTCCATGTGAAGTTAAATTTGGTAAAAAATCAGTTTAAACATTATCAGACTTTTTTCTTCTATTTTTAGTACCATTAATCCCACATTCACAGTATTATTTCATGATTATTTCACACTTAATTTTTACTAAAAATTATGCATACACTCAGTAAACTAAAAATCCTCAAAGTTTTAATAAATTTTTTTATTGCGTCAAAAATACATAATTTTAAAAACAATGTTTATGGTATTAATTCCTTTATATTGCTAATTATTTAATTGCAAAGAAAAGGATATAAAAGTTTAATGTTCATAAAATTCTATCTTTAGGGTTTACGTACTATTGAAGCTATAAAACAGTTCCCTGAAACTGTTCAAAGACTTAAAACTGTTACTGAAGAAATTCAAAGTGGTACAACAGCGGTAGTAGCATTAATATTAGAAGACAAACTGTACATTGCTAATGTAGGTGAGTTAAGTTTTTTTTCTTGAACCTTTACTGTATCCAACATTTAATTTTACATCTGAAGAGTACAGGGGAAGAACCGCTTGATTTATTAGGAAACGTTCCGTAGTTCGGTCTGCTTGGCGGACATTGGCGACAGGAAACCGGTTTCTCTCTTTCTTCTTCGCTTGGTCCAAGCGTCGGAATCGTGCATCTCGTGAATCGAGGTGGGTAGAAAAGTCGTGGTTTAGTACTTATCAATTAATTTACGAATCTTAAAATTTCTCTTAATTGTTTAAGAAAATGCGTGAATTTCAATCAATCATACTTTATTTTTAAAGTTTAACATTTGCTATTCACATCATTAAAAGGTTAGTTTTGTTTGTTTCTAATAAAATTATTATGAAAAAAATATAGAAGTACTTAGTAAAAAAAAATAGGTAGAAAAACAGGTTCAGGTTTCTTTCATCATCACTATCATTGAACTTCGAATCATCACTGTCCATTTTCAAACATTTATACCAGCGCACACACGGCAAAATGGAATTTTTAAGGCGACAAAAATGATTTTTTCAACATCGTCTGAGTGATAAATAAACAATTAATTTTGACCAATGCATAGCCAGTCTACTTAGATTTACCCACAATATCTTTGTGTAGAGGATAGCACCTGCTTAAACTGCTGTGAAAGCAGATGTTCAACTCCATTGTGTCAAACTCATTCAGTTGCTCGCTTAACGTTCACCGGACAATACTGTCTGCTAAATTAAATCTTTGCTTATTTTATGTATTTTAAAACATGGATATCGAAGTAAGTGGTATGTTCACCAAAATTAATTTGCTATATCAGTTAATTATGGTTATATTTTAAATAAAAAAATTATAAATATA
Organism: Oedothorax gibbosus; assembly: GCA_019343175.1. Taxonomy (NCBI): domain Eukaryota; kingdom Metazoa; phylum Arthropoda; class Arachnida; order Araneae; family Linyphiidae; genus Oedothorax; species Oedothorax gibbosus. The sequence goes on along the minus strand of JAFNEN010001020.1, from coordinate 42,155 downwards.
AAAAACTTGTTAGCTAATTAAAAAAATATATATATCGTTATTAGGGGACGTACATAAATTATGTCACGCAAAATTTTGACTTTTTTGACCCCTCCCTCCCCCTATGTCACGCTGCATCACGTTTGATCAAACCCCTCCCACTAAAATTACGTCACGTTGCACTAGCCCCATTCTCCTTTAAAAAAAGTTAATTTTAATAATTGCCTTTGTTTCTGAAATTCCAAAAAAATTGCAGATTTTTATATTTAAAAAAAAATTAACTTCGAAGGGGAAAAAGTAACATTTGTTGTTGTTTCTAATCTCCCGTTTGTCTGACGAAGTCAGACAATATCAGTGAATCCGTTGACAAGAATGAAGTCTGACACCAGAAGTGGACAGTTGTAAATGTCTTCCCAGTCCAGTTCAAGGCAGTCCAAGATGTGCTGAGGTGATGCCTGTTCTTTTTGGCATTTAGGGCAAAGAGGAAAACTTTTGCCACCCCCAGAATATGTAAGGCTTTTTAAGTGTAAAGTGGCTAGTCGGGACAGACGGGTGTTGGTTTGCCGGTCACATGGAAGAGAAAGGGAGAGTCCTGGTTTTTTGGCTTTATACCAGTCGTGAGACAGGGGTATTAGCCAATTCTCTTTATTCTGAGCTACTTTTATTGAAAATAACTCCTGATATGCGAGTTCTTGGGTAGAAGGGACTGGGTGTTCTAGTCCCTCCCTAGCGAGTAACATTATCTTGGCTAAATAATTTATTCATAGGAATAGACCGACATTGTATTTATATTTCCAATGTCCAAGGACTAACTAGCCATTCGCTAATGTCTTGTAAAAAAAGGGGGATCTGTCTAGTTCTGAGCTTTTTGGTGATCGTCCAGTTAGCTGCTAGTCCTCTGATTTGTCAAGGTAATGTCGCAATTTAGCGTGTTATGAAGTACCGTTACGAAAAGGTCTGTAAAAAATCGGAGACTAATAATGTCAACGTTGTGTGCATATAATAATCGCCCCATACTCTTTCTGAAATAAAGTGTTTCTTATGATTAAAAATGATTTTAGATTTTTTTTTCTTCTTAAAAACTTCATTTTATATAAAACAGATTTTCCTTGCAAAAGTGAAATTTTCCCTAACTGTTACGTCATGCAACCGATTACCCCTCCCCCCTCCATGTCACAATCCGTCACGTTGTCGCATACCCCTCCCTCTCTGTGCGTGACGTAATTTATGTACGTCCCCTTATGAGTGGCTTTTAAAAAAGTTCCACCGAGTACAGCTGGGAAATTTTATTAGTTTCATAGCTTATCTTTCAGTTGATCACTATAAAATTTTTCTCGAATCCAAATGAATCCTTTTTAATTTAAGCCTTTTTAATTACCAGGTAGTCGTACTGAATCAGCATCATCGATAAAAACAATAATAAGAAAATAACTATTTTTTGTGCTTAAAAAGGAAAAGTTCTTCAAACTATCTATCATATCTAGAGTGAAAAAACAACTATGTTAATATATATACTTAACAAACTAAGTGCGTGCGAACCCTCCCAAAAATATGAAAAATAGTTGAAAACTACAATAAAAGTATTTGTGTCCAAATTGTTGACATTCCAAACGCAATGATGACAAAAATAAACTTTACTTCAAAATTTTTTTTAACAAAGTTTCTTGTGCCATTGTTGATCTGGCAACAACGAAAAAAGTTCTTGAAATTAAATTTCAATGAGTTCAACAGGAAATTTACCGGCAGATGATAAATAGATGTATTTTGAATAAAACGCGGAACTGAATTTCAGGGTTGTAGCGAGAGAAGAAACACAGCATAAGAAAGTGAGAAACTGATGTCCTTACACCAGTTTAGGCGATTACTCGCTATCATCGCCAAAGAGGCCTATGAGGAAAGATTTCTACGAAATAAAGAGGTTTTTCCCCTGTACTCTTCATTTGTTAATCGCTGTTTAAGGTTACTAGAGCCAGTATTTTTACTTAATAATTACCTCAAATTCCTGCATATTTTTCCAATTTCTTATCCAGATTAAAATGTTAAGCATGAGTATATAACAAATAAAATCATCCAAATATTGGGATTAAGCACTTCGTTATAGTAGGAAAAAACAGGTGTATTTTTAAAAAAATGAAGAGGCAAAAATAATTATAGGAGAAGTTGAATTTATTTTGTTCTGGTAATACAATCCTAGGTGAAAATATTACTTATTGCAATTTAATATGATACAAAAATGAAACAATAAAAATATGTTTCTTAAATTTGCTTTGCTTTCTTTTTATTTGTGGTGGTTATTATAATTTACTCAGATTAGGAGCACTTGTAAAATGGCTTAATTAAACAATACAATTTTCAAAAAGTATAAATTAAATATAGTTGTAAATTAAATATTAAAAAAATTATTGTGTTTAAGAAAAGTCCTATTACTTAGAAAAAATTTCTCATTTTAAAATTCATTAAATTTGAATATACCATGATTCTAAAGTTAGTGTAGTAATATGTATTTTCAAAAAATAGATACACACAAATTCCATTTATGTATGGGTATCCTACAATTTCTAAGTTAATATTTAAAAAAAAACTATTAACTGATTTGAAATTGCTTGAATGGTTTGAGTGTTTTTTGTTTCAGGTGACAGCAGAGCTATATTATGCACTGAAGACAAAGATAATAAAATTTCTATTTGTCAATTGAGTTCAGATCATACCTTCAGCAATGAAGATGAATTGCTGAGACTTTCACATTTGGGACTAGATGTAGAAAAATTAAAGCAGCAACCAAAAACTGGTTTGCAGAATTGTACACGCTGTATTGGAAATTATACAGTCAAGGGAGGCTATAAAGAATTTGATAATCTTAGGTATATTTATTTGTATAAATGTTTTTTTTTTATTAAAATATTATTCTCCAACAGGGCTGCTTTATTGGCGGTCAAGCCTTTGCAGACTCAGCATGTTCCTCAGAACTGAGAGCAATTTTTTTGGTATGGCATCATCTAGGCGACTCTCGCTGCCAATTTTGATGCTTATATTACAATGAATTTGAGCTTTCTGTGGATGTTAAAGTATGTCAAGATTTAATTTTGCAAAGAGAACCCTAGCCAAATGGGTACTCAAGGGATCTTTTACATTTTACATGCCACAAAATATCTCATGACATGCGTGCCCATGATTTTCCCATCCAGAAAATCTGATGGCTAAGGCTGGAACCCGCAATCTTGGGCTTTATTAAAATATATACAAACTTATTTGTGTTAGTTCAATTAGAAAATAAACTTGATAATAAATGATATTTTTAATTTCCAAATTATGTTTTTTAAGGTTTCTAAAGAGTATGTGTAGAAAAAATCTTCAACATTACAGAAGTCTATTACTTTTTCATTGTACTACTTAATAAGTTGGTTACACAAATAATACCCATCCCCTTGAACTGCACTCTTATTATTACAAAAGGCATTGTATACAAAAGGCAATGAATTCAGAAAAAGGCAGGAATTATACAAAAGGCATTGTATAATTCTTTCTAAGGTCTTTTTTTTTATTTCATATTGTAAATATTTTTGTTGCAGTGAAGCAGAAGATGAGCCTATTATTGCTGAACCTAATATTGTTGGAGGAATACAAATTGATGAAAAATGCAAATTCCTTCTGCTTATGTCTGATGGCTTTTACAAGTCCTTAGAAGAAGCCACTGGAACATCAAATGTAATTATCCATTCTGTATAACAATAGACTTGTACAGACCACACATAAAACTCTTTTAGGTACTTGGGGCAAAAACTATAGTCCAACCGATTACAAAACAAGCTACAAAAGAGCTTTTGAAGCTTCTGTGTGGTTTTCCAGGAAACAGTGTTAGCGTTGCGATCTTAAAGCTACCTTGTTTGAGGCTCTGCTCTGAGGTTAATCGCAATTGCTTTCCAAACCTTAGTAGGGTGATGGAAAACAAAAACAGTAACACTCACACCGTTTTCTGGAAACCATGCGAGTTGGAAGGGGAAGAAAGTGCTTTCAAAGCTTGGTTTGTAATCAATGGACTATATATGTATCCTATGCTATTGTAATTTGAAATACTTATCAAAAGCTAATCAATTAGTTCATATATCGTCGGTCAAATGACAAAATCACGAATGTGCAGATTCTAGGGATTTGTGGTTTTTGAAAAATAAAACAGCTTCTCGGTTCAATTGGTTCTTTTTCTTCTCCGGTTTTAACCGAGACCAGTTAAAAGTAACTAAAAATCGGTCCATTGAAAAAACGGTTCCAGTTGCTTGGTTGGTTGAACAATTCTGGCTGTCTATTTAGGTTTGGTTTGAATTACTGTCGCACTAGAGCTACAACAGGTGTATTGGCGCCGGTCCCCGTAATTTAGAACCACAATCATGTTACGAGTCGACACCTGAGTAGGCACCCAATGCAACATATAATGGCGACATCGTATGCAGCGTCAGGACTGTGGAGCATATTTAACGTGTACTAACTGTTTAGTATTCTGATAACCCTACATGTGCAAGAGGAGACCCAACTTAAAGTAGATAAACAAAAAACTACTAACAAAGTTGAATATTTTGATTTAGAAAATTTAATAAGGAGCGTTAAAACTTCATCTATTCCTTTGCCAAAGAGGCCGGAGAGTTTTAATCTTTTTTCCAAGGTATGGAACGAGCTTGTTTATCTAAAGAAGTGCCCAATTATCTTAAAGCCGAAATATTATTAAATATGTTTACACATTTCTCTTGACAGGTGGCGTGGGCGTCGCAACACTAACTATACTGTAACGTGTATTAACTTGTGCTACACTAGGGCTTTGGCGATGGGAGTCTTAATTTAGAACCACAATCACATGTGACGAGCCGATAACAATTTCTCTATACTGAAAAAAATATCTTGAAGGTGTGACTTTTGAATACTTCTTGAAAAACATAAAAATCGCAAAATACGTTTTATCAGAAGGAATAATTTATATTAAGACGCCATTTTACATTTATAAGCAATGAAATTTAAATTAAATTTACGTATGTTTTTTAATAAAAAAAAGCACTTTGTGTGCCCCTTAATATTTTTGTCGCCATGTATTGGAACCTGGGAAGCCTTGGCCATGTTTTCAGAATTTTATTTTTATAAATTTTATTTTTACACTAAAAATTTCATATGATAGCACATATTAAAGGAAATTTTATGGGCAACAAGGATATAATAGTGTAATATAAATAATGCCTCTCTTTCTTTTCTAAATTTTTTTTTTTTAAAACATAGACACCTTGGCAAAGCCTCCCTTTATAAGAGAGGCTTGGCCCATATAAAAATGCATAATTTTAAAGTGCACAATAATAAATATTTCAGATTAATTTTGTAAACATTTAATGTAAAAAAAATCATATTATAATTAGACACTCTGTAATCATTTAAAATGATGTTTACGATAATTAATATTTAGATAATACATTTTTATAGAATTTTATCTGTATTAAAAATTCTAAAATTGTCCATATCAAGTAATTTTTTTATTTATTAAATATATTTTATTCAGTTTGTACACACATTAAATAAGATATAACTGCCTTAGTTCGAATATTTATTTTTTAACGGCACAAACTGGGAAAAGTCAAAATATAAGTAGATTTGTAATATGTCCCCCTTCTCCCCAAAAAATCAGATATATATTTTACATAATCTGGAGCATTATTATAGTTGAATTAATAATTTAGTTTTTGCAGAAAAAGTTTGATATTTGGTCATAACTGACAAGTTAGTTTTAGTTGAGGTTTTGGTTTTATTTTAAACGGGTACAAATATTGATAATCAATCTATTACCTTCATAAAGTTATTATATGCAATTATAAATCATGTATTTGATTAACATTACTTATAGATTTCATAACTAGTTAGCTAAAAGAGCCTTGGTCCAGTGGCCAACCCTCCCTTACATAGAGTGGGCCAAGCCTCCCCACCTAGCCATTTTGTAAAGAATGGCACATGGTGGTTTTAAGCCTACTTCATTACACAAACTTTATAACTTAATTAAAACCTTAATATAGCAGTATTTATAAAATACCACATACTTAATCTTAATACTAACAATAGGTATGTATGTCTGAAAAAATCTTGCAAATTATGTCTAAAATGCTTACTTTTTGGGATGAAAACCTTTTTTTTCTTTTTCTCCTCACTGCTAAGAAGTAGGCCAATAAAACTAAGGTGGCTGTCTGCTGACAACAGTAGCTTTGAATACCATCCATGGAGAAAATGCTAAAATATTTTTAAATACTAAAATTAAAAGGTGGGCCAAGCCTCCCTTATCGCCAAGGCTCCCCTAATGTGTCATAAGAATAGCATTACCGGTGGCATAGTTCTTGATGCCTTAGGGCATTATCAACAGCGAGAGTGTTAATAAATAATGAACCCATATCATATAAATCCATTATGATTCATTTTATGACGCCATAATCCATTGATTTTTCTAACAGCATTAAATTTTTCCTTCATTTTAGGGGTATCAACTCGTCAATTGACCATTGTTCTAAATTACGACTCCCGTCGCCAATAGCAGTCGTTTAGCTTTAGTGCGACGATAATTCAAACTAACAGTAACCTTCAGTTTAGCAGGTTAAAATGTTTATACAAACCGGTTCAGCTAAATAACTCTTTTTGCCCATTTAACCGAAGCCAATCCGGTTTAATTGTTTCTGGTTTTCCATTCCTGTGTTTTTGCACATTCATGGTTTTGTCATTTTACCGATAATATGTTTCTTTACATCACTTTTGGCATTTTTTGGAGGTGTCTAATTCTAAGAAAATATGATTTGAGTCTTTTTGTTACTATTTACATGTAATTTCATTTTAATCATTGAATATTTGTTTTTATTGTAATGACGTAGCATTTTAAATGTTTACATCCAAATTGATAAATGTCTGTTTTCTAGTAATCTTTATGAAAAAGATTTTTTTTTAAAAATTGAAGTACAATTTACTTACACTACTTTCAAGGCTAAACTTGGTATTTAAAAAGCACCCTGTATAATTATTGTTGGATTCATTCACAGTTGTACAGTTCATTAATTAAGTTCATTTTCAGACAAATGCTATGATTGTAAATATGGTCTTGGAGCAGTTTTCCGAGCAATCGACATTAAATGGTGTTGCTCAAGCTGTTGTAGACAAAGTTGTTCGTATTCACCATGATGCTTTCATGAGAGACACAGATGTGCCAAAACGCTGTCAGAAGCGAGATGACATAACTTTATTAGTAAGTAATTCAGGATGTTTTTGAGTTTTTCTTGACAAAAAAAGCTAGAAGTAGGTAAAAGCTTTCAAACTATTTTAAAGTCTTCATTTAAAATATAATTTTTTTTTAGCTTTTTAATAACTATTTGATTTAGTCTTATCTTAATGATAATTTCTTAGTTTCACTTTAAATGTTTTCTTCCATTTTGTTTAGTTATACTGATGGCATGTTATCTGCATAATATCATTGCAAATTGATTTTATTATTAAGGATGATGATTTGGGAAGGAAATTCCTTAAAGGAATTTTAAGGAATTGATTTTATTATTTATGATTAGTTTATGTTCTTTTAAAGGTTCGAACTTTCAATTGTTCCCTTCCAAATGCTCACAGTAACGCCCTCGACCGAAGTTTCTCCAGTTCCTCCTTAAATAAAACTGTTTCAGACCAAGAAGCTTCGAATAGTCTGACCTTTGATAATACAAACTCAGAAAAGGGATCAGTGGAGGACAATATAATATTTTCCAATGAGGATATGTCGTTAACTAGCAGCACTGAATCAGCTGGACCTCAAGTGCTTTTTCAACCTTTAACAAACATGTCTTTGGATGAAGATGGAAAAGTGAAACCATATGTTGACTTTTCAGATTTTTATGCTGCTGTAGAAGAAGCATACAAGAGTGGATTAGTTACAGAAGATTGGTTAAAACCGGCTTCATAGTTTTGTTATGTTTATTGTTATTCCCTGAAAATATTTTAAATAAAATTACAATAATTTTTTTAAATAAATATTATAACTTTTTGCATGTTTACTGTTATACATTGAAATAATTTTAATAAAATTAAAATAACCCTTTATCTACCGATGAGAAATCCTACTTGGGTCCGATCGAAATATAGCACCAAAAAAAATTATCTTTCCTTTGGCGCAGATTTGAGTTTTTGTTTTCAAAGGTGGATAAATGCGCAAGAAAAATGTTTTGTAAAAAAAACAAAGAAATCTTGCTCAAATGTCATTTTCAATGTTTTTCAAATGTTTAGTTAATAGGACAACGAATTAAGACAAGAATCGATCTGGTAATAAAAAATTGAACTTGTGTTGTTAGGATCAACGAAGTAGTAGGGCACATTTTGCGTAGCAAATTATCTTGAACTGAAGTTAAAAATTTCAATTAAAGTCATGCAGTGAAAACAAGTTTACACTTTGGGCAAAAAGCTTATCTCTCAGAGGGTTAATATACAATATGCAGTATTTGAAGAAAAATAAATGGGTCATTTGTCAGAAAACCTAAAATTTCATATATATATAGTTCTGACACTTTGGATTTTAATTACACGTACATACTAAATTAGAACTATAATATTGGAAAGGTCATAAAACTGAAATTCGCATGAAAATTTAAATAAAAAATTAAGCATTCTAAAGATATGACTATCTTGCAAAAAACATGATAATCAGTAGGTTATATTGAATAAGGAACGTATTTATATCAAATAAAAGAAACATAAATAGTATAATAATCTTGTACAATTATCAGTTTTTTGTATATCTTTTAATTTAAATAAATGTACTTGCATAGTTTTAAAATCTTTTGTATCTTACTCTCCTTTTATTTACAAAATTGCTTTGGAACAACTCCCATAATAAAATTTTTCAGCAAACAATTTTTTTATATCCTCTGTCCAACAAGATTTAAAAATTGTGTTATAAATAAAGTAAAAATTATTAAAAAATTGAAGTAAGAAAACAAACATTGGACATAAAACTAAATTCTTTTTTAAATAGTTTAAATTTCAAATTATTGTTTCACACTTTACATTTATTAAAGTATTGGTTAATTTTATTACTTGCAAAACATTTTGCTAATAATAAACTTTTAATTCGTATTTTTAATGTATATTTAATAAAGGTTAACAAACTGCAGTATATATTAATTAAACACGTTTTACTAATTTTATAACTTATCATCATTTTATCACAATATTAAGGTGTCATGTGTGTTGTAGGATGTGCAGGTCCACGGATATGATGTTCTATGGACAAGACAAAATAATGAGCAAAGGCTCACAAAAAACAAAAGTTGTAAGGTTAAAAATAATACACACTAAGCTAAGGTACTTCGATTCTTTCTAAGAATGCAAATAAATTTATAAAATATTAATATTCCTATTAAATTTTTGGGTCACTCAAATGATGGTATGATTCTGGTCCAATTAAGAGATTCTCATATTTAACAGTAAAAAAAAAACATTTTGTTTGCAGATGAAAAAAAAATGCCTCAACACAGCATTCAATATGCATGAATAAATACTGTTGATACAAGAATAGAATGGCGTTAATATTTCTTAATTTTTTTTATATAATATTACAATTTTGTACACAGACATTATAAAAATCTGTGGGACATTTTATTTTCATAAAATTTGCTAAATTTATAATCATTATTATGATTAGATTTTGATTTAATATGTCCTAGAAATACCAATTCAATTAAAAAAACAGTTAATGTTAAAATATGTGATTTCTTTGGAATTTACAAACCAAAGAACGCACAAAAAGCCAAGGTGAAACAGCCCACGGACATGATTAGTCATTGTCTGTGAACACAAATTTTAACACAAATTATTTGAATTTTTTTATTTGGTTTAACTTTAGTAGGTACAAAAAATAGTCATTATTTTAAATTAATTCAAGTGGAAGCATAATTTTCCTTTATATCAAAGATATCTTATGGGGGCATGGTTTTGTACTTTTTGTGAAGAGTGCTGTCAAATGCTATGAATTTTTTTTTTTTTTGAGAGCATATTATGAATTCATGGTAATTCAACTGTGTTTTATACAATTAAATTATTCAAAAAAATTTAATACATTATTTTAAAAAAGGCTCGTAGCAATATTTATGTGATTCCGAACATCAAAACTTCATAAACAAACCTATCTGCAAAACAGCATTTATAGTGATCTGAATGACCGTTATCTCAATGTAGTTCATACTATATGTTCCGACATAGCTCTAAAGCAATTTAATGTAATTTAAATTTTAGCGACCCGTTAATTTCTTTCGACTTTCACCAATTGTCAGCAACAAAAAGCAATTAAACTGACATGGTGTGCATTCCAGAATGAAACATTTTTTATGAAGATTGAATGAGTTAACTGCCCGGTAGATCAAAGGTTAAAAACACGTTTGTGATATTTTTGTTCTCTTAAACTTATGTTAGTAATGCCCCCATAACATAAAAAAAAAATCATTAGAACAAAATTTTAAATGAAATATAGAAAAAAATTTCACCTACAACTTCACCAATATAAATTTAAATATACTCATTCTGAGCTGGAATTAGGACTGTATAATGCCATTTAAGGATGATTCAAGAACAATAAAAACCCATTTAGGAAAAGTTTTATTTAGAGCCTGACAACTTATCAAGGCATAGTATCGATAAGAGAATTTATTTCCCTATTGGAAGTTAAATGAATGAAAAAAAGATGCAGTAGGATATTTAGAAATTTATTCAGGATACAAGATGAGAATACACATAAATGTAATGTATAATAATTTATATATCTATTAGCTAGCTCTATGTGAGAATGTTTTTTTGCTTCATCATAATCAAGATCTAACTCACTTAATAGTGTACTCAATTACTAAATCAAAATGCATTAAATTGTGACATTTGGACACACGCTGATTGTTTATCTTAAGTTATAATATACATGCATAAAATAATATTAATTTGTTTAAAGCCAATAACAGGAAAATGTAATTTTTTTTATGTATTTAAGAGGTCTTCTACTTAGGATAGACCCAAAACTGTAAAAAAAAATTAGCTTAAGTTAGGTATAATAGTTGGATGTTAATTAACTAAAAGAGAAATTAACTAAGTCCATATATTTAATTATGGAAAAGATAAACATTTGAAAAATTAAGATGCACAATATAAATGTTTAAATCAATATATACACCACATAAGCATAGCAAGTTATATTGCTAATCCAAAAACTGATATTATGCAATACATAGATTTATTTTCCCAGCGGACTGTACAGCTGCCTAAAAAAAGAAAAATATATATATATACCATATCTATTTTCAGCAAATATTTTATAATTAATACAAGACTACAACATTGCTTAACTATTTTGTAATAGTTGGTTGCAAATATAACAAATGAAATTATAATTGTATCTGTACCTTTTCAAATATTAACTTGGAAAGTTTGTAAGTAAGTTTAAAGTACACATCAAATTAAAATATCAACTAAGTATCAGCAAAATTAAAAATTCCAACTAATGCAAGCTTACCTCGATTACAAAAAAATCACTCTTAAACTAATTGTAGTAGAGATTTAAATATGTCTTAATTAGTACTATTCATTCAATAGCATACTTCTAGGTAGATAATTTACACTTTAGTATGGTTTAAAAAAAACTTAATTTAATTAGTAGTTTGTTTTACACATGATATGTAATGTTTAAATAAACTTAAGTATAAATTATTAAGTACTTTTTTATTACCTTAAAGCTGATACATAAAAATTATGTGATGATTTCTTCTGCTCAATGAACTCAGAAACCCTTAGAACTCTTTAAAATTCATAGGTATTTAAACAAAGATGTTAAAAATAATCAGAATCCTGTCGGGAAAATATGATTTTTTTGTAATTAATATTTGTATATGTATAAAAGTAACACTACTACAAACCTTTGCAGAAAAGTTACTCTTAAGCAAAGCACAAGTGCGTAAAAGTATTTTTTGTAGTGTTTCAAATACATTAAACCTATTTTTTGCATGTGGCTATAAAAAATAATGCGTAAAATGCGGGGGAAAGGAAACTAAGGGAATATGTTTCCAAATTGCATGCCATACAGAGTATCAAATAACTATTTTAATGCAATAATCTTCTATAAATAAATTATTTTAATGTAAATGGATAATATAAAAACTTTCCTTTTAAATAAAAGTGGATTGCAATTGTTTTTAAAAGGCTATGTCCTCATTACGACATTAAATTCCACAAAGGCAACAAAACTTGGCGACTGCCAAGGGCGCCAAGCCATGCAATAGCTTGGGGGCTGACTCTGCCAAGTCGCCAATTTTTGTTGCCTTTGTGACACTTGTGGCGTAGTCAGGACATAGCCAAACAGTACTGGAAATATGTGTAAAAAGAAATACGATTTAACTGGTGGCGACCAAAAAATTAAAATATGACAAGAGCGGCAAATCAGCATTAGCACGCCCTCCTGTTAGAAACACACACACTAAAATAATGCATTGAAAATAACTGCTAAAAAAATTTGCAGCAAAATTATTTTAACTGCAATAAAATAAGATAAAATATTTTCAATAATGTGTTTTTCAAAACCATTTAGTACTAAAATATTAATGAAATTTTTTTTATATACATAATAATTTAATTACAGACTCAATTAGATTTTTATAATATGAACACAATACATAATTATTGCCTCAAATTTATCTATTCATTTTTACAGTCTTTGCAACATTAAAAAAAAACTACACAATGCATTTACGAACTTTTGAAGAATTCCAGAACAAAAAATACAGAAACGAAATCTATAACCAACAAGTAAAACGTAAGCAAACAACAAGTAAATCGAAACATACCATCTGTAGCCGGATCCCAGAAGCATGAACTGGCGGTATGAAATCCTGCCCCATTTTTTTGCATAATTACGCAAGTCGCTAGAACAAAACGAGACAAAGATTTTTTTTAAAATTCAAATCAATACTTATCTAGACAAAAGTATAATCAATAAGACACATTAAAAAATATATATAATCAAAAAAATTTATTTAAGACAAATAAATTATTAATTCTAACAAAATTTTTTGGAATAGTGTTTATTAGTGTGTGGTTAAGATGCAGCTCAATTTTGCTAATTAATATTTAATCATCACATACTTTTTTAATCTAAAAGTAGCACTATGTATTTTCTTTTTTGTAAAATAAAATAACTGCCTCACAAATTGATTTATTCTCAAGATCAGGTGGAAAGTTTTTCTCAAGCTACAAAAAAGTTTGAAAAAACCAAATATGTTAAGAATTTTTGGATAAAAAAATATATTGATTTAAAGGTTCTTGATACAAAAAAAAAATAATATAAGTATAGAACTTTATGAAATGCACTCTTTTAAATTTTTTACACTAATTATTTTCTTTTAACACAAGATTAATTTTCCAAATTACTTTTATTATGTAATAGTGGTTATTAATAACAATTTTAATAAGTTTGCAAAAAAATAGTATCAATAATAGTTTTCTCATAAATACAATTTTTTTAATATTAGATTTTTAAAAATAAAAAAAATTGTACCTACAAACAGAAAAAGGTAATACTAAGGAAAATAAAAAAATCTTTTAGGAAAATAAACACTTACTTATGTATTTAAATGACTTATTAAGATCTTTCAGATGATTCAAAACTTGTTCCACTATTTTATCTGACCATTGCTTTACTTTGCTGTGCTGATAAGTATTACGCTCAATTACCTCTTCCACTGCCTAGATAAGTATTATTAAGTTATAATTTTAATCAAAAGGTTTGTAACCAGTAAACTGATACTTAATTTAGTTAAAATTTAAAAACCACAAACTTGAAGTATCTTTTATAATTAAAATTAAATGTGTTAGTTTATTCCGAAATCCAACATAATCCATGTGCTTTTAATGTTTAAAAATGAATGTCGAATTAAACACAATGGTTTTGCATGATGAAATAAGTAAAAAAAAAATGTTTGTAAGGGATTTTTAAATGGGTTTAAATTTCACAATTTTTTTTATTCGATATACTACCTACTTTTAGTCTAATTCTTAAATGAAATTCAGAACTAGCCTTGTCTTAGGACCCTTAGCTACAATAGAGTCTCATAATGTCTGAACTATTAAAAACTAATCTTTATTAAGAAGTCATGATTAAACATAAATATTGATTCATTCAAGCTATTGTTAAAGATAGTAACATTGATAAATTAATAAATAATAATATTTATTATTACAAGAACTAAAACAATATAAAAAAATACTATGCCATTCCAAAGGGGAAAATATCTCATACAGGCAAACCAAAAATTATAGTAGAAATCAAACAAAAAAACAAACATACAAATAAGAAGGAACATAAGGAGGCAATTAGCTGGTATACAAACATGATTAAAATGCTTCAAATTAGAATAAAGAAGAAAAATTCAGAATAAAATTCAGAAGAAGAAAAGAGTTTTAAAAGTATCTTACTGATTTTATAATCTTGCTCACATCATCAACAGGGAAAGTAGTCTATGTAATAAAAAAAAATAAAACATTAGAAATATAGACAAGGAAAAAAATACTAAGAATGTCTTGTTATAAAAAAAAGTCGCAAGGAACGCTAGATAATATTTCAAAGCCTGACCTTCCCTGCAGCAAGTAATTTTCTGGTAAGAGAATGTGTGTTTAAAAGTTATTTTAATACTAGCTTTATAAACCCGGCGTTGCACGGGTGTACCCTTAATAACACTAATTAGTAGTTTTTATGTAAACTTTTATTTTATACCAATTGATCCTCTCTCCACTGGTCCACTCCATCTAGATATTATAATCACCTCCCATTCTGATATGAGGGGTTGATTTTATTTAGGCCCTTCCAGGAGTTTGAGGGCTTTCCCATAGGCCCCTGTTCAAATTGCCAGAACAGCTATATGATATAATGGCCTGTTTCTATTTCACGATTAGCGCAAAACGAAACTGCCCAAATGTGGTAAACATTCCACTTCATATTTCATACAACTAGACAGGGTTGGGGGACCCAGTCGGTAAAGACTTTCGTCTTGCATGCGGTAGGTCCCAGGTTCAAGTCCGGGCATCGCCCAAATAACTGCAGACCTATGAACGGGTCGTGCAGCCATAAAATGTCCGACGAATAATACCCCGTATAGAGGAAGGGCACTTTAAATATCCTCCAAATTCCCAACACTGCGTACGATGTCGCCCTTAAAAGTTGCATTAGGTACCTACTCGCGTTGTCGGCTCGTAACTTGACTGTGGTTCTAAATTACGACTCCGGTTTCTAATAGCACTCGTGTGTAGCTTTAATGCAACGATAATTCAAACTAACCCTAACCC
This sequence comes from Oedothorax gibbosus, assembly GCA_019343175.1. Classification (NCBI taxonomy): domain Eukaryota; kingdom Metazoa; phylum Arthropoda; class Arachnida; order Araneae; family Linyphiidae; genus Oedothorax; species Oedothorax gibbosus. The sequence goes on along the minus strand of JAFNEN010001020.1, from coordinate 26,828 downwards.
ATCAACTGGATGGGAATAGCTATACCCTACGTTAAATTTTCAACTTCGCCAAAAGTCGCCAATACCAAAATTCAATCGACCATTACGCCATCTTAACATCAGAAAACAAAACAGACATTCATTCTCTTGTATGGTTGGAAAAGTTTTATAAAGTACAAATTCCTTATTTATGCCGAATATATTCCTCTATCTTCATTTCTTAACGATTTGTAAATGCATCAATTAAATTCGGAATCATAATTAAAATCTAGTTGAGAAAATCTGATCCACCATAAAAAAAATCAAAAGATTTAAAATCAACAAATAAATAAAATACTGATATTCAAATAACAATCCAGAAAATTAAACCCATGTGCTCTTGTTTTCTTTTCTTAATTTTCGGTCATGCTGAACGCGCTGAAATTTCTTTAAATTTAAATAAAAAGTATAAATTCTAATCTTACAATGCTATTCCCATGGGAAAATTGGCTCATGTTTTGCACTTCTACACCCGTTTGGGTTCGAATAAAAAGTATCCTATGCCAGTAATCCTTCTCCTGGTTCTAAGCTACCTCCAATTTTCAGCCAAATCAGTTCAGCCGTTTTTGAGTTATCAATAGTGTAAGTAACACGACTCACTTTTATATATATAGATGTAGCGCAGGATTTTTTTAAAAATGCATTTTGATTATAATTTTCAGAGTTAAAACCTATTTGCTTCTGGCTCTACTCATTTTTATGTTTTAATAAACACCATACAACGTTGATAGTGACTAGAATTTGTCTGAAACATCATATAATACACATATCAGTGAATTTAGTTATCTCCATGCTAAATTTAAAAAAAAATTATCGTTGTATCCTTGATACTTAAAAAAAACCGATTTCATCTTATTTATAATGAAAAAAAATTAGGAACCGGTGATCAAAAGCAGAAGTTACCAAAACGAATGTTTCCATAATTAGTAGAATCGAAATTATTTTTTAAACTTTTTACAAAAGTTCGGTGTTATACACATCAGCTATTCTATTCATGTCTACTTTTACATATATTAAAAAAAATAAACAATGTTAAAAGCTTTTTGAATACCAAAGTCTAAAAATAGAATAGTTTTAAAACATAATTTATTTTTTCGGAAACTGACAAATCCAATGCAAAAACAGAACATGTTGCTACCTTACCTCTTCAGATACAATGGAATTCAAGTTTTCGTCCATATTAAACAAATTACTGTGTTATTAGATTGTTTCGAAGTATGAATATTAAAATTTAAGTACTTTTTTTTTGTAGTTTACAGTTTAGTATATAATTAAGTTTAATAATGATCACTTGACAACTATTTCTATTGTTTATTTGGTTTTGGGATGGTAACGCCGTTTTTGCGGTTTATTTCGGCCAAACCAAAAACTTTAACGCAGCTAATACTAACTAGTAAATGAATAAAATCGATGGGCATGTTTCAGGTCTTGAGTGGTAACAGAAAGGCAGAATGAAAATGAATTTTTTCTCGATCCTAATTTGTGAATCAATGTCATGAAATTTTAAATAAACTTCTAATTTAAATTTTTTAATGAAATTGGAATGTAGCCTTTAACTGATTTTTTGCTTCAGACGTATCTCACTTGTCTGTGGGACTCATAGAGTTAGGAAGGAGAGGGGGGTCTATGAGTTCAAATGGTTTGAAGCAGGGCTGTCAGGTTTTTCAAGCTACTGCGCATCACATACTGGCACTGAGGTATCCCAAGATGCACCGCTTTAGCGGTGTTTTGAGCTACTGCGCATATACATGGACCTCTCTATTCTCTTTCCTAACTCTATGGTGGGACTTGTGGATGGAAACAGTGAAAATATGAATAGGGTTGTCCAGCGAGTGGCAACTGCCTCATAGCAACCATCATAGCAACCATCTCTAAGGATAAACAAACCACATGTTGGCTATTTGTACTGTGCAAATCTTTTCTTTTGATAAGAATTTCGAGCTTTTTTCGGATATAATTTCGCAATGGAGCTTAGAGCACTTGAGTAAGGATGAGAAAGAGAGATATAACATGAAAATTAGTTATCTTCTGGTTCAGTCTGGTTCATTAAACAGTTTCCAATTGATTGCATATTTTAATATACTCATTTCGTTGACAACAAAAATGTTCGGCGGCGAAAGTGCTCTATTAATCTTTAATAGACAAAAATTAAATTTTTTCTAGGTAGTATTAGAATTTTAATAATTTGTAAGCTTAAATTTATTTTAAAAAATCAAAGTAATGCATAATGCGTACATTTAAAATTTAGTTCTAAATGAAGTCTTAATAAATGAGTGTAGTGTGGGGTTGTTTCATGTCGTGGATGGCAATAGCCCCAACTCCAACAGTTTGTTGCCTGGAATTACTTATGTTTTGGTATTCGAAAATAAGTTTTCTAAGAATTTTTTTCTTAATAAATTTTTAAATGCCAATTTCTTGCTGTGCTGTTGGTTGATCAAGACATTTGTTAAGAAAGCTTGCATAAAAAGAAAAAATTATTTTAATCTAAATCGGTCATTTTGAGAGTGAAACCGAAGCAACCGAGGAAATCCAGTACGTATACAAAAAAAAGCGTTACATCATCTGAAACATTCCCATTCATTTTATTAGTAATTAATAATTGAACTAGTAATTATTTATTAGTTAATAATTATAGTTGTATAAGATAAATAAATTTTACAATCGATTTTATTTTTAAAAAACTAATTCGCATTAAGCAATTGATTGGATAAGTAAAAACCACATGAGTTAACAAGGGGGAGGGGGTCGAAGGAAAATTCCATAAAGAAGGGGCTCATCCATTTCCAAAATTAAGAAAATAGGGGCCCCTAATGTTGCCTCCCCCCCCCCCCCCCCCCCCTAAATCATATCCTGGGCATGCCCTTGGCATCGCTAGCTGTCGAAAAAATACTCAACTTTCTTTTTTTGAAAAAAGATGTCTAGTTAAACGTGGAGATTTCAAAATTCAATTCCGAAAATAATGAAAATCAAAAAAGCACGACGCAAACAGTTAAAAATTATAACAGTTAAGTCTATTTATCCTTAGGATTCCGTCAGGGGACGTCAGAGTGGACAGGGACAAATGGAATTTGCATGATATTTCAATGTAGATAAAAAAAATTTAGTTATTTAAATTTTAAATAAACTTCTAATTTAAATTTTTAAATTAAATATGGAATGTAGCCTAATCTGATTTTTTGCTTCAAAATGACGTATCCCATTTGTCTGTGGGACTTGTGGTTCTTTCTGTGAAAGTGGGTGACAGACGGACGGACTGAACGATTATAATACCTTTAACTTTTTACGTTATAAACGTAGTGTGGAAGCTAAAATCAGATTAGGCTACCTTCCAAATTTCATTAAAAATTTTTAATTAGAAGTTTATTTAAAATTTAAATAACTAAAAATTTAATCTGCATTGTAATAACATGCAAATTCCATTTTTATTCAATATTTTCACTGTTGCCATTTCGTTAAACGTACGAGAAACTTTATTTAAAATAAAAATAAAACTTTTGAAAGAATATTTATTTATGCGATATAATTCAGTTTGGATTGTTGTAATATCACAATAGAGTTATTTTAATGGTTCATTATATATGTATGAAGAAAGATGCATAGAGAATTCTAACTTGGCATAAAAAAAAATATGCAAAGTTTCGCTTTTATTTTTAAAGAATCAATTGTACTAATTATATATTTTTCGAACTGTAAATTAATTTAACAAGCGATAAATAACTGAATTTTTGAAAGAAATGTAAATGGGAAATTGTGGCGACACAAAGATATTTATTAAAAAAGATTACATTATTATTCTTCGAACTTCAAACAAATTTAGCAAACGATAAAGTCTCAATTATTATAGATCTGAGAACAAGAAGATTAATGAAAAATAAATTAATTTGTGATCGATGTTAAATGTTTAATTTTACAAAAAACTAGCTAAAGGCTCTGTTTGGCGAATTTCTTTCTGAGGTGTATAAATATTTTGTTTCCTGTTGAGCACAAATGTTGTGTGGAAGCGGTTTAAGTGACAGATTTTGTAACAAACCTACTTGTTCATAACTATGAACAATTGCGAGTCACATATTGATAGACTATTTAATTAAATTGAAGACTTTTAATCACATCGCAATTTTTTTAACATTAGAGGATTCAATGAATGATGGCAATTACAGTGCATCCCAAAAAAGATCGTATACCAACAAGAATTGATAAAAATCACAACTATTCGCCATTATATATTTTTATTTTGACATGAAAATTTTTCTGTAGAACTGTAGTGATCTTCTGTAGTTATCTGACAGTGCATATATATTTCTGACAATGCATATTGGATTTCTGACACTGTCTCTGCGAGTAATTCTTTTTTGAACATTCCCTGTTTCAACTGTTATGTCAATATAATTTTTACAAATGGAGCATATGAAAAAATTTACAACTACAATATTTTTGTTTAGGAAATGTGTTTAAAGTAAGATTTTTATTAAAAAATAACTTTTGGTTAGGTGTATAGTATAATAAGCAAAATAAAATTATTGACAAGAAAGATTTTACTAATGATGGTGAATATAAAGATTTAAAATAGTTCAATCACACTTCATGGATAAACGTCATCTTAAAATAGTTATCCTAAAGAAAATATAATATTTAATATAAAAAAAACTATTTGACATAATAAAAATAATAAAAAAAAAATTGACAGTAAACTGTTTCGTTAAACATTTCAAGAAGGGAAACATGACAATACAATATACATAAGTCAAAGACAATAAATTGAACTATTGAAGTGCAAAGATTAAATTAATTAGAAAAAATATAAAAACAGAGTAATTACAACCAGAATTTAGCAGATTTGTTTCAGGTAAAAACTTAGCGTGTCACCTTAAAATGGGTTAGGTACTGAAATATTCCTTTGCAATCTTTTATTCAGCAGTTTGGATGGCTTCTTTGACTTAAGTTTTTTTTTAAAATTTAGTTTTGATATATTTTTACAACGAACTTTTTGAACGGATTTTGAAAGTATTTCGAAGAACAAAACAATAAGTCCCAAGGTATAACCAAGAATCAATATCCCAAAAGTATACTTTAAATCTTCCAATTTTAAACTGTTTGCTACATTTTCATTTGTTGGTGGACTTGAATGCGCACCTTTGTTACAGAAAAACAATTCTTCTTTAAACCATTTGAAGAGCTTAGTTGAAGAACGTGCAACGTGCTAAGTGACAAAAAGGTGAAAACGAGATAATGAGCTTCAAAGTTTTTAGTTTGCAACTTTTCTGTCGTACACAAAATCATAGTTTTTTTGCATGATATTTTAGTTTGGTTCTTCAAAATGCTTGGTGGCTTTTGGCTTAACCGTAATTTACGTAATAAAACGACATTTTTTTACAAAACGCGCTTGACACCTCATGCACTCAGGGCCGTAACTTATAGGGGGGAGGGGGAGCCTCCCCCCAATAATTTTACAGAGGGCGCCGTTAGGCGCCCATAAAGGCGCCCTTTTTAACTTTTTTAACAATCGATTTTTTAACAGTTATTTAGCAATAATATGTAATTGTATATTTATTTTAATTTCTTATTTCCCCTCAATATTTTTTAAAACCACTATTTTCGCCCAAAATGGCGCCCTCACTAATAATATAATAATCAACAGAAGTTTAAACTGGTATGAAGAACATACTGTTTTTAAAAAAAAATAACGGAAATTTTTCAGTCCTATCATTCCTTTCCTTTTCTCTCTTAGAAAATTCTTACCGTATTCAGTAGCAGATTTATGGGAGAGGCTAAGGGGGCTATATCCCCCAATTATCAGTGTTACTATTTTTTTCTGACCATAAATGTAACTGGATGGACCAGCTGGACTAGGACACAAAAGATCGTCTAGACATGACTATTTAGGATTTTTTGTTCTGTGTGGGAAAAATCCGTTATCTTGAAGACTGAAGTGATTTTCAAGGAAAGCATACTATATGCAGGGCCGCCGACGGGATTTACGGGCCCCTATGCAACTTAGTTCGGGCCCCTAACTCATTAGGACCCCCCCCCCCCCCAAGCGTCACTGGACCGCGGTTCCAAATTAAGAGGCCCGTCACCGATAGCCCTCTAGTGCGATGCTAAATGAACCAACCAATGATCCCCTCCACTCGGATCTTCTCTTTACACAATAAGCAAAAATTAATAAAAATAAGGGTTCTCGCTATAAAAGAATACACATTGTAATTAGAAACTTTCCGAAGCAATAATATCGAGTTAACTGTATTAAAGTTGCTACATATTGAAATGAAATTTATATAACTCCTTACTTTTTTATCCAGTGGAGTAGCCAGGTTTGTTCCAAATTCGCTTAAACTACGTTTTTTGCTCATGATTTCCCAGTCTTTGGCTTTTTATCGTTCATGTACGCTAGTTCTTCGATAAAATTAAAATGCGTAGCGTAGCGTAGGTTTGTTCCAAGGGTGGGGGTACAAAGGTTCGATCTGGCCCACTTGGTATAGCCAAAACTATATTAGCTATGATTTATGATTGATTAAAAAATAAAGGCTAATTAATCTAGCAAATTAGTTTTAATCAACTTAAATGGCTAATTAATTGTAATTAGTTAACAATTATACTAAATATTAATTCATTCGTTAGAAATAAAATAATTTCATTATAATGATTTTAAACTATTAACTTTAGTAACTATTTAATGAACTCTTAAACCTCTTAATTTAAAGCAAAAATTAAAAGTGTCTAAGAGAAATCTAAGGCTTCCAATTTAAAGGTATTAATTAACAAATACATTGGAAACCTAACATTACATTGGTACTACAAATAACATTACAGAAGGATAACTATTATAAAACAAATGCAGAGAATAATTAATAAAATAAAGGATAACGAATCATAACTCACATCTTATGTCTTGGAGACTTTCGAAATTCAAGGTGCGCAATTCGGTTTTGCAAAATTAAGTATTTTTTTGTTATTTAATTTAAATAATCAAAATTTCTATGTAGCGCGATCTGTTTATTTTACGCTCACTTATTTAATCCTCCACGCTCGGTGATTCTACGTCCACGCGGATAGTGCCTTCTGCTACAAGTGTGGAGTGTGGATGGAATGTTGTCAATAGCGCGGGAAATCACGAAGTAGATAACAAACGAAAAGGGGTCCCCCATCCTGACAGGAGACTCCTTAGGAACTGACCCCACCGGAAATGAATGAAACAAAATCTCCCTTCTCAGACTTGGTCTATGCTCTAAAAAAAATTTCTTGTCTGCCCACCAGAAAAACGGACTTTCCATTCATTTTACGAGTCTACGGAAAAGTGATTAACTAAACATTTTTTATTGAAATATATTGTTTAGAAAATCTAATTTTTACTATTTTCGGTGCACTAATATTTTGTGAAAACACTATTTAAATCAATTTTTTCAGAAACCCCATAAGTCACAATTTATCGAAAAAATTGATTCATTTGACAAATCAAAAATACTATATTACGGAAAAACAGTTTTACAATATTTCAGTTTTATTCTTATAACATTCGAATTACAAAAGAAAAAGACAAGAAGCAGTGTGATTTTGTAACACTTAACTACGATTAATAAAAAAAATAATCTGGCTGCTAAAAAGATACTTAATTATTATTACTCTAAACAATTAATATTAAATATAATATTAATTTATTCATTAAAGTCAATTTACTTCATTATAATGATCCTAAATTTATGGTAACTATTAGTGAACAATTAAACCCCTTATTTCTCCCCTAAAGTAACTAATGTGTTGTTAGCTAACGAAAATTTCACGTACGTGTCTTTGGGAAATCTAAGACTACCTATTTAAATAGGTGTTAATTAACACATAAGCTTAACATCATATTAGTTACTACATACACAACATTACAAAATGATAACTATAAACAAATAAGAGAATAATTAGTTACATAAAAGATAACAAATTATCACTTGCATCTTATGTTGTGAAAAACTTTGCAATCAAAGTTCTGAATTCTGTTTTGTAAAATGTAGTATTTTTCGTTGTTTACTTTAAATAACCAAAATTTATTTTTTATATTAAATTTATCATTAATTATTTATTTCGGATAAATAATTTATACATAAAAAATGTAATTTATATGACAAAAAAAAAGGGAAATGCAATTAAAACTACTTGAGTTTAAAGCTTCAAGTACGAGAATGATTACTAGGTAGGAATGAGAGGAATATGACTATTTTCCACACAAAAAAACATGCTCTGTGGGCTGTGTTGTCGCGCAGTTTTTTCGGCCTGGGCTATAGAAAAAGTAGGAATATACTCTGTTTTTATTGACCCTGGTTTTTTGCTGGGGCATATATATAAATTCCCGAAGGGCCCCTCTTGCGAAACTTATTACTGAAGAAGGAATAATTTCTTAGTTTAAATTATCGAAGAAAGAATAAATTATAATATATTTTTAAAAAATAAGGCTAAAAAGTCAATGCTACAAATTTCAATAAAAATTATAATAAACACAAACAATTTCCATTTCCGCATTTTTTTCAAATTAAATAAATTTTGAGGTTCCAAAAGAATGGGGACTTTAATCCCCGTTGTTAAATGTGCCCATTGGTAAATATGATCCTAAAGTGACTTAGGGGCCCCCTCTTGTTAAATATTCTAATAAATTTTGCTTATCGAGTTGTCTTTAAAAAAAAAATTAAATGTGTGAAAAGTCACGAAGATTGCAATAATACTAACGAATTTTACAAAATTAATAAAAAAAATTCGCAAATTTCTTTTGATAATGGATTGCAATTTTAGGTCCTTCCGACTAGGGGCCCTAATGGGCATTAGGGGCCCAATGTTAATTTCGAACCAATAAAATATTTTAGTGATTTGCGAATAATTTATTTGCTTATAATTTTTTTAAAAAATATATCCTATTTTTTACTTTTTATCTTTTTCTTATTGATGTCCAGAAAAACGAATATTTAAAAACAAGTCTTTTTACATTTGTCGAAATGTATAAAAACAAGTCTTTTACATTTTTTGACACATTGCAAAGCAAGTCACAAAGGCGGTTTTCCACCAACCATTGTGATATGTTCCAAAACGGCTTTATTCTACTTTTGTATATCTGTGATGTGTTCTGCATATATATGTAGTATGTAGTATATATATAATATATATATATATATATATATATATATATATATATATATATATATATATATATATATATATATATATATATATATATATATATATATATATATATATATATATATATATATAAAATATATATATATATATATATATATATATATATATATTATATATATATATATATATATATATATATATATATATATATATATATATTATATTATTATAATATAAAACTATAAAGTTTTTCAATATATATTCATATATACAATAATATATTTTGAATCAAAATTCATCATTTTTGTAGTAACTTGTAGTTTTCCATGGTAGATATTCATGAAATCATTTTGTTTTTCTACCAATCAATACTCTTATTTACTTTACTGCACTACACTCGCCGCAAACCAAAATTAAAACACGTTAGGGATGCAGTTTTTCAAATACCGGTTCCATCCCTAAAGTGTAACAAATAAGGGTGGCGTGAACTATAGTTCCGAAAGTATACTTTCGGCACTGTCTGTGACGTAAGCACGTTAAAGTGTCATTTTCGCAACGATTTATGAATGAATATGATATAAAAAAGTGAACTTTTTTGCACGTTGTTATAAAAAATATCTTGTATTAAATTAAATATTGTTTTAAAGTATTCAAAAAAATATTTTTGTTGCATTATTTTTTCATATCTTATTTTTCATATTCTAAGAGGAAAAATTAAGAAATTTAATATCGAAAACTTTCAGCAATATTTCCGAAAAAGTTACCCAAGTATTTTAAGCTCATAAAATGACTACACTGTATTCTGTAATCTTATTGTTGGCTTCACAAAATCCTAATTAAATGTAACTCATTTAAACGCTTTTAAGCTTGTTACCGGTGCCGTCGCGTCATTTCCAAGCGGCCGGGGCGAGTTTTAATAATGCGCACCCTTCTCCGCCACATTTATTTACAAAAAAAATTATATAATTTTAGAATTTTTTGGCAAGTTTCGCTGGCTTCAAGGCTTCTCAACTACTATACATGTGGACCGTAAAAGAGTTTGTTTTTTTTAAACGAAGGAAAAAAATTACGCTTACATGTTCACATAAAAATATGACAAACAAATATTTGGTCAACCTAAATTCAATTTTAAATTTTTTCTGAGTTAGAAAAGTTTTTATTGCTGAACTCGTCATGAGTAATATACAATATCCTTAATAATTTTTCAATTATTTTAAATGTTTTGATCTTCATTAAGTTTGCAGGCGCTCCCGTTTTTGGCGGCGGCCAGGGGCGATCGTCCCACATGCTCCTGTCATGCGAAGGCCCTGCTTCTTACAATATAATTATTCATATTTTAAAAATATGTTTCTAAGCATACAGTTAAACAAATAAACTTTAAAAACAAAATTTATTAAAAAAAATAATGGTACTAAATTTCGTTAATAAAAAGTTATCATCTCTCGTCAGTAATAAATATCTTAAAAATTCTGGGTATTATTATTTTTTTAGATAAAATATACATTTTCACAAGATAACCCTTACCTGTTGAATTTCCAATCAAATCGGATTTATTTATCACCAACGTTGAATTTGAACCAGTCCTAATATGTTTGCTGGCAACTGTTTTCGGGTTTAATGGTGGTTTAGATTTTGATGCAAAAAACAAGCGTTTCTGGCTTGCATCTGCTGCAGCTATTAAAAAATCTCGTTTTCTTCTTTCGTCTCTTTTCTGTACCAGATTTATATATTTTTTTGTACATTTTATAATGCAGAGATGTAAACGCCTAGCGCAGGGGTTCCCAACCGGTGGTACGCGTACCACCAGTGGTACGCGGGAAAATTTCAGGTGGTACGCGTGAGTGATGTGAGCAACATGATGCTACTATTTTTGATGTCATTTGTTACGAGTTATTGTTACTTGTATGATACTTGTTGTCCATTACTCCTAATGTTGATATTGGAATCACAGGCAAACAACATCAAGTTTTGCACTAAAAACTATAAAAGTTTATTTTATATGCTGATTAATTTTTTGCTGAGTTTGTACTAATTTTTTATTTGTATGTTTTTAGACCAATGTAATAAATAAAACAAAATTAATACCATTTTATTTTTTTTATTTCTCCTTTATTATAAGCATGTTAGAAATAAACAAATATTTAACCATTAAATATGAAGTTTTCTCAGGAGTTTAATTCAAAAAGCCTTTGAAGAGTTTTAGAATAGTAAATATTATAAAAATATTTAGGTCTGGTGGTACGCCAAAATTTCTCAAAAAGTCAAGTGGTACGAAGGTGCAAAAAGGTTGGGAACCCCTGCGCTAGAGGGCTAAGTTCGGCTAGAATTTCTGGGTAGTCTAATTTCTCCCCTCCCCTAATTTCTAGGTCTCTCCTCTATGAGACATGAGATCGCACCCCATTTGAAAATATCTGTAGATAATTGAGTGCTCTAGCGTATGCATGCGCCTAAATATCCTATATTGGCTATATTCGTTTTGGGTTCGCTCGGCAGCAAGACGTCACTGGCGAGGTGCCATTTACATGTAAGGAACGAACTGAAATGTAATGGAGACAGACATACGAGACAAAGGCGCGAAACACTCCGATTGGATCATCACCTGCTCAGCTTAGACGCCACATTTATTCCAAAAGAGAAAAAAACCACCCGTAATATGGTCTCTTTGGTTATCAGTTTAAAAAATCCAAATAAATAGTAAAAAAAATCAAAATCTTGTTCGCACGCACGCAGCAAGCAACTCATAAAAAAAGAACAGCAGAAATGAAAAAAAAATCGGTTCCATACGATATTTTATCAGACTTGCCGTTTTCTTATTGTTTTTTCCCTTATATATTAATAGAGTTTTATTGTTAAACATTCAATAAATCCCACGCGTTTTTTCTGTTTTCTTCAAAACACAAGCTTTAAAAAAATTAGGGTGTTATACAAAAGCCGTAAGATTTATTACTCCAGCTGCAAATGTTTATACATTTTTTAGAACGATTTTAATTGTTTATGGGTAATGGAATTCATTATATTGTTAACGTTGGCTCCACCGCTCGTCATCGATAGTTTGGTTTTTAAGTATAGTTTAGTTTGAAATATCGTCGCACTAGAGCTACACGAGCGCTATTGGCGACGGGCGTCATAATTTAGAACCACAGTCAGGTGACGAGCCTGGCCCGCGGCCTGAGTAGGCACCCAACGTAATCTTTAAGGTAGACATCGTACGCAGCGTCGGGACTTTAGAGCATATTTAACGTGTACTTCCTCTACGCGGGGTATTATTCGTCGGACATTTTTAGCTACGCGGGCCGTTAATAGGTCGGCAGTTATTTTGGCAATGCCCGGACCCGAACATGAGACCTTCCGCATGCAAGGCGAACGCCTTAACCGACTGGGCTCCCCAGACCCTTAAGTATGCAATAACTTTAAGGTTTCGGTTAACCGTCTTTATACTTTATGGTCAAAACATATATTATTAGGGCTCTTTGGAAAATTTCTATTGTTGACAAAATTTTAAATTGACTACATTAATTTGTGTCTGACGCGTAACAACAAACATGCTCATTTTCATACTCACTACAGATACTTTACAGTAGAAATTACAATAGAAAAAAAGCGCGAAGAACTCCTAAAGTAGTACACTTATTTAACTAAGCAAAAAATAAACATGAAACAGCACTTCGCCACTGTCTGTGACGTAAGCACGTAAAGTGTCATTTTCGCAACGATTTATGAATGAATATGATATGAAAAAGTGAACTTTTTTGCACGTTGTTATAAAAAATATCTTGTATTAAATTAAATATTGTTTTAAAGTATTCAAAAAAATATTTTTGTTGCATTATTTTTCATATCTTATCTTTCATATTCTAAGAGGAAAAATTAAGAAATTTAATATCGAAAACTTTCAGCAATATTTCCGAAAAAGTTACCCAAGTATTTTAAGCTCATAAAATGACTACACTGTATTCTGTAAAACTTATTGTTGGCTTCACAAAATCCTAATTAAATGTAACTCATTTAAACGCTTTTCAGCTTGTTACCGGTGCCGTCGCGTCATTTCCAAGCGGCCGGGGCGAGTTTTAATAATGCGCACCCTTCTCCGCCACATTTATTTACAAAAAAAATATATAATTTTAGAATTTTTGGCAAGTTTCGCTGGCTTCAAGGCTTCTCAACTACTATACATGTGGACCGTAAAAGAGTTTTTTTTTTTTAAACGAAGGAAAAAAAATTACGCTTACATGTTAACATAAAAATATGACAAACAAATATTTGGTCAACGTAAATTCAATTTTAATTTTTTCTGAGTTAAAAAAGTTTTTATTGCTAAACTCGTGATGACTAATATACAATATCCTTAATAATTTTTCAATTATTTTAAATGTTTTGATCTTCATTAAGTTTTCAGGCGCTCCCGTTTTTTGGCGGCGGCCAGGGGCGATCGTCCCACATGCTCCTGTCATGCGAAGGCCCTGCTTCTTACAATATAATTATTCATATTTTAAAAATATGTTTCTAAGCAAACAGTTAAACAAATAAACTTTAAAAACAAAATTTATTAAAAAAGTAATTGTACTAAATTTCGTTAATAAAAAGTGTTATCATCTCTCGTTAGTAATAAATATCTTAAAAATTCGGGGTATTATTATTTTTAAGATAAAATATACATTTTCACAAAATAACCTTACCTGTTGAATTTCCAATCAGATCGGATTTATTTATCACCAACGTTGAATTTGGAACCAGTCCTAATATGTTGCTGGCAACTGTTTTCGGGTTTAATGGTGGTTTAGATTTTGATGCAAAAAACAAGCGTTTCTGGCTTGGATCTGCTGCAGCTATTAAAAAATCCCCACCTGCTCAACGAGCTTATAATAGGGGTAGAGCGGCTAATGGCAACCATGCCGTGGAACACACATGGAATCACGTGACCGTAGGAGGAATTTTTTACATCTCCTACAACAAGCTGGCTGTGTATGTATGGCAGAAGAGTTTGTAAAATGATTAGAAATGCCCAATTCCAAAAATATCCAGCTGATTTAAAAGCATTTGCATTGACCTTAAACAGCACCTTGCATAGACCTTTTAAAAATGTGAACATAACATTTTAAAATGCATAATATTTTAGAAATTCTTTTTTTTAAAAGAAATTATAGGTCTGTCATTAAAGTGTTAATTAGTTTATATTATTATATTGTTAAATTACTTTAATAATATTGGACTACTGTATCTTTATTATGGCTTAATAAAATAAAAGAAATATAATTTTATATATAATACAAATTCTTGTATGATAAAGAATTGAAAAATGACTCAAATGTATTGAAAATTCATTTTCCCCCACCTTTTTATTACACTGTATGTCTCTTAATATTCTTGTATATTAAACATGTAAAATTTGTAAGGTAATATTTGCTGTGTAATTTTTAGCGTTGTTTTTACTTTTTCTGATGCTAAAAAAAAATGAAGAAATAAATTTTGAATGTTCCTTTTTTATTTGTATTTCATTGAAACTTTTATTGACTATTTCGTAATAAATGCTAAGTAAAGTGTGATTTTTTTTTTCGAATTTTTTTCAAAAGCTTGATTTAATTCAATTTTTATTTCACTAAATCAGTGTGAACATGGTACACAGTGGCTTCCTAAGCTATCCTACACATTTGTCTACAGTTTCTACATGTATGTACATAAAAAAAATTAAAACAGTTAATAAACAAAAAGAGTATCCAATTATCTAGAATGTAAACTGTAGCCTTAGTGCGACGTTAATCAAACAAAAATCATAAATGGAATTGGTCTTTTCTAATTTTTTTTCAAAAGCTTGATTTGGCTCATTTTTTTACAAAATTAGGTGAATGAAGTTTATAGTGTCTTCTAAAGTTTTCTTACACAACACATTTGTATGTATTTTTACAAATATACATAACAAAATTCTAGCGGTTAATAAATAAAAGTGAAGTTTTTA
Organism: Oedothorax gibbosus; assembly: GCA_019343175.1. Lineage (NCBI taxonomy): Eukaryota > Metazoa > Arthropoda > Arachnida > Araneae > Linyphiidae > Oedothorax > Oedothorax gibbosus. The sequence goes on along the minus strand of JAFNEN010001020.1, from coordinate 11,746 downwards.
TCAAATGACCTAAAATATAATCTGTAGCTCTAACGCAACGTTATTCCAACCAAAAAACATTCCAGAACTAACACAGTGGTTTTGAAATTCTGCACTTTTTTTCAAAAAACGCCAAACAGCACGATAAGTGCCAAATATACTTCCCTTTCTCATATAGTCACGTGGTTTATCTGAGTGCCACCGGCTCAGTAGTAGAAACCTTCCCTAGGGGAATTTATATACTTTTATTAATGAGAGAAGATTGGTTCCTACCCTCATTGAACATTGAGGAACAGAGCAACAAGTGCCCATTCTACTTTTCTTTTTAACTACGCTCATTATGCTGATTTTAAGAAAATTAAACTATCGATGACCGCCAGAAAATGCAAACAAACACAGCAAACCGGAAGTAGAGGTGGAAATTTCCGGTAAAACGCAAACCGTAGCGCCCTCTCACCAACAACTCTCAGTTCAACTCTCCTCAACTCACTTAGCTTAGACGCCACATTTATTCCAAAAGAGAAAAAAAAGCCACCCGTAATATGGTCTCTTTGGTTATCAGTTTAAAAAATCCAAATAAATAATAAAAAAATCAAAATCTTGTTCGCACGCCGCAGCAAGCAACTCATAAAAAAAGAACAGCAGAAATTAAAAAAAAAAATCGGTGCATACGATATTTTTATCAGACTTGCCGTTTTCTTATTGTTTTTCTCCTTATATATTAATAGAGTTATTATTGTTAAACATTCAATAAATCAGACGCGTTTTTTCTGTTTTCTTCAAAACACAAGCTTTAAAAAAAATTAGGGTGTTTATACAAAAGCCGTAAGATTTATTACTCCAGCAGCAAATGTTTATACATTTTTTACAACGATTTTAATTGTTTATGGGTAATGGAATTCATTATATTGTTAACGTTGGCTCACGCTCGTCATCGATAGTTTGGTTTTTAAGTATACTATAGTTTAGTTTAGTTTGAAATATCGTCGCACTAGAGCTACACGAGCGCTATTGGCGACGGGCGTCATAATTTAGAACCACAGTCAGGTGACGAGCCTGAGTAGGCACCCAACGTAATCTTTAAGGTAGACATCGTACGCAGGTCGGGACTTTAGAGCATATTTAACGTGTACTTCCTCTACGCGGGGTATTATTCGTCGGACATTTTTAGCTACGCGGGCCGTTAATAGGTCGGCAGTTATTTAGGTCAGGGGTTCCCAACCTTTTTGCACCTGCGTACCACTTGACTTTTTGAGAAATTTTGGCGTACCACCAGACCTAAATATTTTATTAAACGTATAATATTTACTCTTCTAAAAGTGTTCAAAGGTTTTTGAATTAAATTCCTGAGAAAACTTCATATTTAATGGTTATATATTTGTTTATTTATAACACACATGCTTATAATAAAGGACAAATAAAACAATTAAATTGGTATTAATTTACAGTTTTATTTATTATTTATAGGTCTAAAAACATACAAATAAAAAATAGCACAAACTCAGCAAAAAATTAATTATCATACAAAATATACTTTTATAGTCCTTTAGTGTGAAACTTGTTGTAAGAGTTCAGAAATTACACTCTCACACACAAAAAAAAAACTCGTAACAAATAGCAGAGCTTGCCGGGATATCAAAGGGTACTAGGTTTTACATCCGACCCAGAAGTTAAAAATTTCTCTTTAAAATAATGTTAATGTTTAAAATAATGAGTAATATGTCTGCGTGCTCGCTGCTCATAGCGTATTACAGAAGCTATTTATAGCATCATGTTACTCACGCGTACCACCTGAAATTCTCTCGCGTACCACCGGTTGGGAAACCCCTGATTTAGGCGATACCCGGACCCGAACATGAGACCTTCCGCATGCAAGGCAAACGCCTTAACCGACTGGGCTCCCAGCCCCTTAAGTATGCAATAACTTTATTGGTTTAAAAATAAATCCGAGGAGAGGGAGGGGGGGGGGGGCGTTTTTGTTATTTCTTTTTTTGCGATAGTAGAATTTCTTTGATTATTAACGAACAAAATGCACTATTATATTTGAAAACGAATTCAACAAAAAAAATCTGTCAATATTTTATTTCTTTGTTTTTTTATACTTCCTGTTTGAGAGGATAGCCGTCGTCATCGGCGCCGTAAAAATGTATCTAAAATCTTATTCCCGCCAAAATTGCGATTGGCTTAAAAATAAATCCGAAGGGGGTGGGAGGATAGTTTTTATTTCTTTTCTTTAACATTGCCTAATACCGTGACCTTACTGATTTGTGAGTGCACAATATAGCAACTCATGAAAAAAAACGAAAAAAATGGGGAAAAAAATGACGCCACATAATATTTCATCAGATGTCTGCTTATCAGGGCCATAAAAAATTTCTGTTTTGCTCATTCTAAATTAAGTATTTGTAAATTTTCCCCCTTAAACGAATATTATCATATTGCTCTTGGCCCACTTGGCAAATTTGGCCCACTCGCCGATCGCCGACAAGCCGCCCGGGCCAGTCCGCCCCTGGTTCCCGGTCGCGTGATCTGAAGAAAATCCTTTCTATTTATTTGTGTGTGTGTTTTTTTAACGTCTATACGTATTGTTAAAAAATGAAAGCTAATTTTATCCACTTTTTTTCCTTGCTTTTCTAATGCTTATAATTTTCGAAACCTTCTACACTTCCTAATAAGTACACAGTAAAAGTTAAATGTACCTTTTAAAATAACAGTTTTATTTTTACTTGAAAATAAGGTAAGAAATTACTATTTATTTTATTATCATTATATAATTACTTATTATATGAATCATTTTGGAGAGTTAAATTGCACATTTTTTTCAAATGTGTACTTGTACATAAAATGATCTAAATTCACAAAGGAAACTAAAATTTTATAATTATAAATAGAAATGAGAAATCTAAATTTTACAATTAAATTGCGTGTCAAAGCTACTTTTCGATAATTTCAAGAATCAATAAAGTTTTTTTTGCACGATTATATAGATATTCGCATTGTTATTTTAGAAAAATATATAAAAGATCAATTAATTTGGAATCTCACTCTTTTCTAAAGAATACTCTATTCTATTAATACATTCCGGGGGCAAAAAACAAAAAAACTTCAGTAGAGAAAATGTTGTATGCATGTGTTAGGCCAAAAATTCAAATTTTTACAAGGTACTATTATAAAGCCAATAATTTGTAGGTTGAAATTTATCTTAAATAACTAATTCAGTGTTTATATCTTCAAATTAGGCTAATTTAGTTTGAACCAATTTACAAGTTAATTGTTAAACAATTAAATTAGTTATTAATAATTATTTAATTAGTTATTACGAATGGTGTAATTAGTAATTAATAACGATTTAATTACTTTAAACAGAAAGTTAAATTAATTCATAAGTACTAATTAAAGTAATTAGCGGTTATTCATGATTCATAACTGACGAGGCATTAAAAAAATGTAAGAGGGCGCCAAAACGTGGTCGAAAGTGGTGTATTTTTTTCAGAAAATAGGGTTGTCCAGCGAGTGGCAACTGCCTCATAGCAACCATCATAGCAACCATCTCTAAGGATAAACAAACCACATGTTGGCCATTTGTTACTGTGCTAATATTTTCTTTTGATCAGAATTTCGAGGGTTTTTCAGATATAATTTCGCAATGGAGCTTAGAGCACTTGAGTAAGGATGAGAAAGAAAGAGAGATATAACATGAAAATTAGTTATCTTCTGTCTGGTTCGTTAAACAGTTTCCAATTGATTGCATATTTTAATATACTCATTTCGTTGACAACAAAAATGTTCGGGGCGAAAGTGCTCTATCAATCTTTAATAGACAAAAATTAAATTTTTTGTAGGTAGTATTAGAATTTTAATAATTTGTAAGCTTAAATTTATTTTAAAAAATCAAAGTAATGCAAAGTAATGCGTACATTTAAAATTTAGTTCTAAATGAAGTCTTAATAAATGTAAGGTAATAAGTGTAGTGTAGGGTTGTTTCATGTCGTGGATGGCAATAGCTCCAACTCCAACAGTTTGTTGCCTGGAATTACTTATGTTTTGGTATTCGAAAATAAATTTTCTAAGAATATTTTTCTTAATAAATTTTTAAATGCCAATTTCTTGCTGTGCTGTTGGTTGATCAAGACATTTGTTAAGAAAGCTTGCATAGAAAGAAAAAATTATTTTCATCTCAATCGGTCATTTTGAGAGTGAAACCGAAGCAACCGAGGAAATCCAGTACGCATACAAATAAAAAAAGCGTTACATCATCTGCAACATTCCCATTCATTTAATTAGTAATTAAAAATAATTGAACTAGTAATTATTTATTAGTTAATAATTAACTAGTAATTATTTAATTATATAAAAAATTAACTAGTAATTATTTATTAGTTAATAATTATAGTTGTATAAGATAATTAAATTTTATAATCGATTAATTTTTAAAAAATTAATTCGCATTAAGCAATTGACTGGATAAGTAAAAACCACATGAGTTAACAAGGGGGGGGGGGGGGGGGTCAAAGGAAAATTCCCTAAAGAAGGGGCTCATCCAATCCCAAATTAAGAAAATGGGGGCCCCTAATGTTGTCTGCCCCCCCCCCCCCCCTAAATCAGATCCTGGGTACGCCCTTGGCATCGCTAGCTGTCGAAAAAATACTCAACTTTCTTTTTTGAAAAAGATGTCTAATTAAATGTGGAGATTTCAAAATTCAATTCCGAAAATAATGAAAATCAAATAAGCACGACACAAACAGTTAAAAATTATAACAGTTAAGTCTGTTTATCCTTAGGATTCCGTCAGGTGACGTCAGAGTGGACAGGGCTATTCGAATTTTCTCTAAAAATGGAACAAATATGAAAAAACTAAGCCTCAGGTGCACACGTTGGTATTAAAGGGAATCTATCTTAAAAATTTAGAATTTCTGATGAGGGCAGTATATTTAGGTATTTTACGATCCGAAGACAAACAGACACACAGACTCTTTCTTTTATTATTATAGATATATAACTTTTAAATGAGCGTTTTGATATATAGTGTTACACAATCCCTAGTTTTTTTTTAAGATATCAGTCACCTATCTATACTTTTTTTTCGTCCGTCTGTCCCTATTATAAGGATTTCTTTGAGTATTTAAGTTAAAAGAAAGTAGGTTATATAAGTTATTTTAGAACTTCTTGCTTATGTTAGATGAGTAATTTTTTAATAGAAAATATTTAAAAAAAAATACCATTATCACTGAAATTATAAACTAAATACTTTGAAGAATAATACGACAAATCAACTTAATAAAAAGTATACAAAAAGATAGTAAAAGAAACACAAATGCATGTGAATAAAATAAATATTAAATTTAAAAGACTTATAAAAAAAAGATAATAATGCAAGATGTAAGTTTTCGCAAAATAAATTTTTAAATAGTTTTTAGATAAGAATAATCGAATTTAAGAACCAACTTTGATATTTAAAAAAAAGTAAAAATAAGTTGTATGGCAAGATATAGATCCTAAGGTTATTTACGTTTTTCTTTCTCCTTTTCAATTAAGGGTTCAATCAATTTTAAGAAAGCTACTTTAATTTACAGCATTTCTACAACAGTAGAACATGATCGTTTAAACAATTTATTTTTACAATCGTGATGCATAGTACTTTTTTAAAGTCATCGATATTTTAATAAATAATAAGAACTTATAACGTTTTATACTTTGTTACTTTATTTTTACATCAATTATTATAAAAATATTTTAGTTTTACATAACAAAGCAATATCTTGATTAAATTTGTACTTACCGTATAAGCTGCTATTCTCGCTTTCAAGCAAAAATTCAGCTTTCCGCTTGCTTCTTAAAATAATCAGACGACAATCTTGATAAAATCAGACGACATTCAAAGTAGACGATATTTTATAAAATGTTAAAACCTTTAACTCCGTTTAAATTTAAAATCAAAATGCATTTTTTCCTATTTTGCTAAATGCACTCAAAACCCAGTTTTACGCAATATAAATTTTATTTAATTGATTATATTTAATAATTAAAGTTAATTAGGAAATATTAATTACATTTTGTTGAATTCTTTTTGATTAAAACTACAAAATAGCCATTTGTTTTGCTATTAACGCAAGCGAAAGTCTGAAAATGTTCCGCAAACGTGTCACGTAGCACGTTCTTCCACTAAACGATCTTTTCGGAATCGGGCGATTTCGGTGGAAGAAAATGCTAAGGATCCTTAGCACGTTCTTCCATTGAAAAAGTGACGAAAACGCGTGCACCTACCAACTTCGTATGCGAAAAATATACGAAATCGAATGTTTTCTAAAAAAAAATTAAAGCTGTTATGTTTTAAAGCAGGTAATAACATGATCATTGACACAAAAATCTCAATGTTTTCAAAAATTTTTACTTAGCACGTTCTTTCACTCAGCTCTCCATTTGTTTACTAAACCTCCGCTAACTATTCTGTGTATGACAGTATTCAAGCGTTGTTTGCAGCAGAATCCTTTTCTTAAAGCTATGCCAATACTAACTCCCCTAAGGAATCTTTAGAGATAACTTTATTTGTTATGAACGAATTTATAAGAGTTTTATTATATATTATTATTATTATTATATTTGAGCAATTGTACTGGATATTTTCAAAACTTTTTTTTTAAAAATCCCATTAATCTCTTTACCTCAATATTTGCACATTAATAATAATAATATTGATTGCCCTCATTCCTCATTTATTGAAACGGTTAATTTTGGTTCTTCCTTTTCACTGCGAAATCGATGTTTATTTTTAACAAGTTTGGATTCTACCGCTAATGCCTTTTTATTCTCCTTTTTATTGTTTTTATCGTTTGTATAATTCTTTTATTAATGATCTAGATGTTTTTTATATGTCCCCAAACTATTTTTAAATCAACTTTTTTGTCTCTGTAGTAACCAAATGTTTTTAAATCTACTGTTTTGTGTCTGTTTTTAACCAAATTTTTTAATTCTACTGTTATGTGTCTGTTTTAACTAACTTTTTATGTGTCTCCTATAATTGGGAGATTTCTCCTGTAGTTGCGCACAATAAATAAATTAATTAAATTGGACTAGTGTTTTCTCAACTTTTGGCAGTTGGCATTGGTCCTTTCCTTATCAGAATAAAAAAGCGTCTGTCTTTTTGGCCACCCGCACATTCGTAATTACAATAGGGTTTTCCTTAGACGCTAGTGCCTCCAACAGAAACGTGTTTAACTTCAAGGCAAAAACCCGCAAACTGAAAAACGTTCGATGGAAAAGTTTGTAGCGTAAATAAATATATCGTAATTTTTTATGCGTACATTGATTGACAATTTTTCTTGGATATCAAATAAGCTTTTAACTATCCTTAATAAAAAAGAGTTTTCTTTTGTGGCTTAAGATATTTTGTCCCCCAGACTCGCAGAATTTTTTTCTGTCCACACTGTTGCCATATCTTCACGGCAAAACAGCAAATAAATGAAGTTGTTTTGCTGGAATAAGTTCCATTATAGACGCTTATTTCTAAAATGGCTGATAATTTTCTCACAAAATTTTAGTTTATGGAGATAAAATACTACAGTTTTGAAAAATTAAGGGGAATTTAATCATTCTATGTCCACTCTGTTACAGTTTTTTTAGTTAAACTGGGGTTATTCAAGATTAAAGTCAGTTCTGTTCAAAGCCCTTGGTATTCTGATTACGATAAGCCAAAAATAAATCTTCAATTAAAAAAAACTTCATGACAAAAGCGATGATAAAGTGAATTTATTCCACTCTGTTACCATAAAAAAGAAACTAATGGACTGCCAACTCTTTGATGAGCACAACGCACCTGATTCTTCACTACGAACTAATATTGCATAAATTTTTTGATTGCTTTCTTGACATATTCGAAATTTCAGATGATATGACTACTTATTCATAACTATGAACAATTGCGAGTCACATATTGATTGAATATTTAATTAAATAGAAGAATTTTAATCATATCGCAATTTTTTAACGTCATAGCAGTTTACAATTGAAGAGCTTAGTGGAAGAACGTGCTAAGTGACAAAAAGGTGAAAACGAGATAATGAGCTTCAAAGTTTTTAGTTTGCAACTTTTCTTTTTCATCACAAATCACAGTTTTTTTTGCATGATATTTTAGTTTGGTTCTTCAAAATGTTTGGTGGCTTTTGGCTTAGCCGTAATTTACGTCATAACGCGTCATTTACAAAACGCGCTTGACAACTCATGCACTTGGCACGTTCTTCCTCCGAAGTGTTTCAGATTTTGGCCAGTCGCTTAGTGGAAGAACGTGCTAAGTGACATTTTTGAGGTAATTTTGGTCCATACCCGTTTCATAATTTCTGTACTAACCTTCCGATTTTCAAAATTCTTTTTCTGTATGGAAGATAGGACTTCACAGATCCCTTTTATACTTTTTAATCGTTTGCCTGTCCGTCCATCATTTTGTCTGTCCGTCCATATCCCTTTCAATTTCCGATCCAAAGTGCCTGATTTGGAAAATTCTTTTTTTGTTTCGAAAGTAAAAAATTAGATGACTACAATGTACAGTGTTTGGCCAACTGCCTGTACGTCTGCTATTTTGTTTCTGTCCGTACGTCCTACTACCCCCCCCCCCCCCCCCCAACTTCCTTTGTACCCGTCCAATTTGTTAAGTTATTACTTTCAATCACCTAATATAAAATATAAGGTAATAAAACTATTGCGATGGGGGTCAATATTCCAAATTAAGATTTTGTGCTTTCTACACGTTTTGGAGGGTGCTCAATGCTCATTCTAAAAAATTGGGTTTTTTTCATTGATCCGTCTGTCTGTCTGAAACTACTTTACTGTTCGAAATAAAAGAGCTACGGACTTCAAATTTAGTACACGGGTTCCTAGTTCTTGTTGGACGTCATAATAGGGTTTTAGAGAAAATTGCGCATGCGCAAGTAGAGGCTGCTATAAACGGTTTTTTGGGTATTAAAGGTATTGCTGAATAACGGAAATAGATACAGACTTCAAATTTGATACACGTGTTCCCTGTATTTGTCGGACCTCAAAATAAAGTTTTCTACAATATTGTGCATATGCAAGGAGTAGCTGCCATAGAACTTTTTAGGTTTGACAGTTATTTAAAATACTTTATAAGGTATATGTAACTTTTAAATGAGCGTATTGATACATAGTGTTACTCATCCCTAGGTTTTTTTTTAAGATATCGGTCACCTATCTTATGCTTTTTGTTCGTCCGTCTGTCCCTACTATAAGGATTTCTTTGAGTATTTAAGTTAAAGAAAGTTATAAAGTTATATAGTTTATATAAGTTATTTTAGAACTTCTTGCTTAATGTTAGATGAGTAAGTTTTTAATTGAAAATATTTTTTAAAAAATACCATTATCACGGAAATTATAAACTAAATACTTTGAAGAATAATAAGAAAAATCAACTTAATAAAAAGTATACAAAGAGATAGTACAAGAAACACAAATGCATGCGAATAAATAAATATTAAATTTAAAAGATTTAAAAAAAAAAGATAATAATGCAAGATGTAAGTTTTCGCAAAATAAATGTTTAAATAGTATTTAGATAAGAATAATTTGAATTTAAAAACAAACTTTGATATTAAAAAAAAGTAAAAATAAGTTTGTATGGCAAGATATAATTCTAAGGTTATTTACGTTTTTTTTTCTCCTTTTCAATTAAGGGTTTAATCAATTTTAAGAAAGCTACTTTAATTTACAGCATTTCTACAACAGTAGAACATGATCGTTTAACCAATTTATTTTTACAATCGTGATGCATAGTACTTTTTTAAAGTCTCGATATTTTTAATAAATATTAAGAACTTATAACGTTTTATACTTTGTTACTTTATTTTAACATCAATTATTATAAAAATATTTTAGTTTTACATAACAAAGCTAACTCTTGATTAAATTTGTACTTACCGTATAAGCTGCAATTCACACTTTCAAGCAAAAATTCAGCTTTCCGCTTGCTTCTTAATTCCATTTTAATAATTTTAGGAGTTTAGGACATTGCACAAAATGCGTTCGATAGTGTAAAATGGCTTTAAAACGTTTTTTGTACCCATAATTCATTTTTTTAAACAAACCAGATGCTTTGAATGTCTGGTGCAATGTTGTTTTAACGCCAACTGCGATCTCCCTAGAGCAGGTGCAACTTTGTTTTAATTATACCATCTGTTCGCTGCTAAATTATCTATGTTTTGTTTATTACAATAAAAATCAGACGACATTCAAAGTAGATGATATTTTTAAAATGTTAAAACCTTTAACTCCGTTTAAATTTAAAATCAAATTGCATTTTTTTCCTATTTTGCTAAATGCACTCAAACCCAGTTTTACGCATTATAAATTTTATTTCATTGATTATATTTAATAATTAAAGTTAATTAGGAATAAAATTACATTTTGTTGAATTCTTTTTGATTAAAACCACAAAAGAACCATTTGTTTTGCTTGCAAGCGAAAGTCTGAAAATTTTCCGCAACGTGTCACTTAGCACGTTCTTCCACTAAACGATCGTTCAGGAATCGGGCGATTTCGGTGGAAGAACATGCCAAGGCTCTTTAGCACGTTCTTCCATTTGAAAATTGACGAAAACGCGTGCACCAACCAACTTCGTATGCGAAGAATATACGAAATCGAATGTTTTCTAAAAAATTGAAAGCTGTTATGTTTTAAAGCAGGTAATAACATGATCATTGACACAAAATCTCAATTTTTTTAAAAATGTCACTTAGCACGTTCTTCCACTCAGCTCTTCAATTTACGACCTTCTTTTCTATAGTTTTTTATCGTCGATCTATCAATGTATGAGACCCAGAAGGTTAATTATAGCTTTTACAGATTTTTTTTATCAAGAAAAAATCGACGAACTATAAAAGAGCTTATAAATAATAGCTTTATAAAAACCCGGCGTTGAAAAGGGGTAACCAATGGTGATTATTGCTTTTTATGTAAATTTTTATTTTATGTTAATCGATCCCCTTAATAAAATAAAAAAAGATGATTTTCCCTTTCATCCAGGCCTTATTAGAAGTTTGGGGCTTTTCCATAGGTCCGCGTTAAAAATTGCTGGCTTCAAAAAACGAGAAAAACCTGGCCCAGGATACAATTAAGGATTAAAAAAAGAGAGAACTTTAAAACTGCTATGATAAATACCCATTTTTCGAATTGGCGATTGTGTTACGCTGCTAAGTAACAAAAATGCTTAAATGTAGTAAACATTCCACTTCATATTTCATTCAACTTGTTGGATAGCAACCCCACTTTAATTTTTCAAGCTCTCCAAATATCCCTAATGAACAAAATAGAGATTTTAAACAAAAAAATAAAAATAATAATAATGATACTCAAATAATAATTCTTTAAATTAAACTCACTTTCTTATACGTAATTATACTTAATTTTTGCTAGAGCGAAACTCGTTTGAAATTTCTTTCAAATTAGAAACGAAAAATAAAATTAAAAGTTTATAACAATGCCCAATGCTATTGCAATGGAGAAATCGGCTCACGTTTTACCCTCCTACACCTGTTTGTGTTCGAATTTCAAAAAATTTTTCTTTTTCAATGACCCCTTTCAGAAAAAAAGGAGTAAGCTTTTTAAATTTGGTAGCTGTACCTCCAATAGTTTGGGCTGGGCGTTGATTATATTAATTCTCAATCGATCCTAGGAGAATCGGTACTTTTTTCCCCCCCCCACACCTTATGGTTCGAAAAATTAAAAAATCGCTTTAAAAGACGCCTTTGAAAGATGGGGTAAG